>LQNS02020117.1:6420733-6432600 GCA_001587735.2 Parhyale hawaiensis | reverse complement strand
CCACAAGTGACTGTAGGTTACCGCAAGTGACCGTAGGTGACCGCAAGTGACCGTAGGTGACCGCAAGTGACTGTAGGTTACCGCAAGTGACCGTATGTGACCGTAAGTAACCGTATGTGACCGCAAGTGAACGTAGGTGACAGCAAGTTAACGTAGGTGACCGCAAGTGACCGTAGATGACCGCTAGTGACCGTAGGTGACCGCAAGTGACCGTAGGTGATCGCAGGTGATTGCAAGTGACCGTAGGTGACCGCAAGTGACCGCAAGTGACCGTAGGTGACCGCTAGTGACCGCTAGTGACCGCAAGTGACCGTAGGTGACCGCAAGTGACCGTAGGTGACTGCAAGTAACCGTAGAAAAGCGCAAGTGACCGCAAGTGACCGTAGGTGACCGCAAGTAACCGTAGAAAAGCACAAGTCACCGTAGGTGACCACAAGTCACCGTAGGTGACCGCAAGTGACCGTAGGTGACCGCAAGTGACCGTAGGCGGCCGCAAGTAGCAGAAACAACCGAAGTACCCCCGCATGTTAAACGTTCAACACGCCTTGTGACTGGAGTGATCTACGATAGTTTCAGCAGGCACTTCCTGACTCTGAGAGCCAAGAAACAAATACTGAACTAGAACGACCAAAGGCGTCAGATCATTACTCACGCCGGGATGGGGTGGGAGGGGGAGGGCAAATTTCAGTGTCGTCATTTTCGATGGAAAGCTTACTCTAAAGTTTTGGCACATATCACCATTAGATAAACCCACCCGACTCCCAGCAAAAACTGCACACTTATACTTTAATCTTCGCATCACGGGAAATTTCTTCAGACTCCGACTCCTACTCCACAACCGTTACAATAGACGCGTGATAGCCTCAGTTATTACAATGGAAATTTTTTCCATTCCTCTGAGACCCGAGAATAGATTTTATCCTATGCCGTCGAGCGACAGCTTTTCTTTATGTTTCAAAATTAATAAAACTTTGCTCATGAAACGCCTGCTGAGGGTCCTTCCGTTTAGGGTTAAGCCTACGAGAGAAACTAATTCGCATCCTGTGCCTCTGTAACTAAGTTTCTTATCTGAAAATTTAAACCTATATTTTTTCTATTCACGAAGCGATTTCTCAAGGAGCCCTTCCTACTTGGCAACATAGAAATTTAGGTCATCTCAAACGTAATCGATTTACGCAATGCGTATTAACCTTTCATAGGCAACCGTACACCTTGGTGGAGATCACAAAAAATGCTATTCCTGCGTTAAATGATGTTTATTGAAGGATTAACGGTTTAACTTTGTACGTTTAATTTCATTGTTTCATTTCAGGTTCAGCTACCAGCTGCTTTCATTCATCAATTAAATAGCAATCCACCGCACAGCAAATAGAACAAACAAACAAAAAAAAACACAGCGAAGCTCCGCACTGCCTCTTCATTTTCCCACTCGTCACTCTCGCTGCTGATCACAAATTTGCATTTAGCAGCTTCATTTGAATATTTTAGTAAGTTTGCATAGGATGCAGCAGTACTGCATGCAATAAGTATGGTAATGGTTTAGAAATGATACAGAGGCAGCGATGCCCTCTGCAGTTTCGATGACGTTAAGTTATTGATGCATACAAATGTATAATAGAAATATCTGCACAATTAACATCTTACTACGGAAGCTCTGTTCTTGCAAGAATATATATAAACACGCTAATTTATGTATACCAGTATAATGATTCACAGTTTGTTGGTTGCTTGCTCGCTCGCTTGATTGGTTGGTCGGTCCGTCCTTCCGTCACGATGCTTAGGATAACTAGATAGGAGATAATTCGTCTACTGTGAAGAACAAGATTAGGTGACAGCAAATTTTAATCCTAAGTTACAATAACTATCATTGTTTTTGGAATATGCTCGGGCTACACTGCTTGCTGAAGCTAGCGTCGTATACGAATAGGATCAATCTAGGATGGAGTTTTCGTTCCTGTCGTGCAAACTCCATTGCGCTTTTGTTCTCCTTTACTGAATTTTTTTCGCGGCAGTTTAAACTTCACACTGAGCGCAGACCAAAGCGTTTTGACCTCCGCCAAGAATGTTGTGTTTCTGTCGAGTTTGTGTGTTTGCCGATCGCCTTGCCTGTAAGCAAAATAACTCAAAAAATTATGGACGAATCTTTACGAAATTAACAGGGATAGTTAGACATATTAGCAGGAGCAGAAAATTAAGTTTTGGTGAATATCCAGACAACAGTTTGATTGTGAGAGTGCCTGCCTCTTCTTTCTTGGCAATTCAACTCAAACACTTATGGACAGATTTTCCTTACAATTATACGAATTATACGGAATGTTACAAAGAACAAATGATCAATTTTTGGTGATGATCTGTTCGTCCGTTTATAAGCTTGACCAAATTGTCATAATGTTTGTCAGAATATTACTCAATAAGTTATGGACGGGACTCAAGAAAATTTAAAAACTGTTAGGCCTATTAGTGTTTAGAGGCACGAGTGATGAAAAGGAAATCCCGGTTTCAGGACCAATATGATTTCTTAGTTAACACGGCATTTTGCTTGGCGGAGGCATGCGCTCTCATGAGCGATCTGGTTCATTCTTACTGCAGTCAACTTGTGCTTCTGATGGTTCGACTGTTGATATCCAGGATACAGTAATCACTGAGCATTCCCGGTGAATTCTTCTGATGGGACTACATTTATTTGGCGCTGCTTAACTTTCGAGTATTTCAAAACAGATTGTCACAGGACGGAAATTTTGCTCTCGTACACTCATGGCGGCAAAATTTTCGTTACTTTAAAGGAAGCTCAACCCTACAAGTATAAGGCCTATTTTGCAGTACCGAAAGAACATTTATTTAGTTATATAAGATAGATAAAACCACTCTAAGTCTCTACCATCCTGTTGTAAGGGCCAGTTCACACGTCCCTCATCGTAACGTATTCAATCACGAAAATGACACAAGCTTTCAGTCCACTTCTTCTGTCGCTGTCCACTCGTAGAAGAGACCTTCAGTCAAATGAATGATGCCGCGCGTTCAGTTATGATCTCGTTTCGTTACATTTTCGCTCGTATTTCTCGTCGCTTTGAAGTTACAATCGTACAATCGTATCTCATGTTCTTACTGCCTGAATTTGAAAGGGACAGCCTATATTTTTTTTCAAAATATATTTAGTCTAATACACCGATCTAAGTGCAACCAGCACGCAGCAATTCGCTTCCCTGTCGTATCGAAGATGGCGTCTGTGTTCTTCTTAGTACCACATTTTCAGCTTAACTAGTTTTCTGGGGTTAAACGGGATTACAGTGATTCTGATCGTTAAAGTGACTGTAAAAAAGGATTTTTATTGACTTGTTCATGACTTAAACTCGCTATAGAGTATTAATTCAGTATATATAGCTTTTGTCTATTGAACTTGAATTACGTGAAGCGTTCAGAAAACGGGGTGCTTCATCCTTCAGTCTTCCGCATTTACTGCAGTTGCTTCTATAAAATGAACGCGGCACGATGAGGAACGTGCGAGCACGGCCTAAGAGAGGAAGTGCAAGGGAAATACGGTACGTTATTGTTATTGAGTAGCTTACGCTTCCGTTCCCACAACTAAGAGAGGAAGTGCAAGGGAAATACGGTACGTTATTGTTATTGAGTAGCTTACGCTTCCGTTCCCACAACTAAGGCGACCTTAGAGGAAAAAAAAGGAGGGGGCATATACAGTGCATTACATTTGATTATGCAAATACAATTTTTTTGCTTTTTTTTTCAACATAAGTGTCAGTCATTCAAAGTGTTAATAGTAAGTTAGTGCACAGGTATGTTGTAACTTTAAAAACAATTACAGGAAAATAAAACGGAACCATTTCCCACGTTTTGGCAACATTTGCCTAGGTATCGCACTGGGTTCTGCTGTTACGCCAGATTAGCAACATCACTCTCTAGTGAACATGGGCAAGAAAAGCGGTCTACCTGGTGAAAAAAAAATGAAAGTGACCTTGTTATTGGCTTCTGGTAAGACAACACTCGAAGTTTCCAAGAAATTACAGCGCGATCACCTAACAATTAAGGCTTAGGTAATTGAAGGTAAAGTCAACCGGAAAACTCCGGATAGAGCATCTACGAGAAAATTAACTGCTCGCGATATGCGCCATTTGAAAGTTTCTATGACCAGAAAACAACTTTCTACAAGTACCTAAGACGATATTAGAAGATGCTGGAGCCCCAGTACTAATCAGAAAGACAAGATGTGAGGTTCTGCAGAAGCTAGGGAAAGTGAAAAAGGTAATTAAACGTCCACTTATAAGAAAAACTCATAAAGAAAATAGGGTCAAATGGGCTGAAGAGAACGCGAAAACTAATTTCTCCAATGTCATATATACTGACGAATGCAAAGCCACTCTTGATGGTTTAAATGGATGGGAGTCTGGAAGGGTCCTCCATGACCGACCTCAACAGACACGGCTTAAGCGTCAACAAGGTGGTGGAAGTATAATGTTTTGCGCCAGGATAGTAGGTGACACCCTTATTGGTCCATTTGAAGCGGCAGAAGGAGTTAAACTGGATGCAGAAAGGCACTGCCAGTTTCTTGAAGCCAACTTGATTCCATGGCTTGATGCGCAGACTAGCGCATGGTATTTCAGCACGATAACGTTCCTTCACGCCGAGCACGGTACGCTGCTAACTGGCTTACGGATGGAGGATTTAAATCAAAAAAGATTGTGAGCTGCCCAGCGGATAGCCCAGATTTAAATCCCAATGAGAATTTCTGGGTAATGATGAAAACAAGGTCTATGAAGGTGGTTGGCAGTTTTCGAGCAAAGTAAGCGCGTGGAATGCAGTAATTTCAGCTGCAGATTCTATTCCACCATCTGAAATGTCAAACCTGACAAAATCTGTTGATAATCGCCTTAAAAAATAATGAGAAATGGAGGTGCCATGTTCAAAATTAACTTTTGTTTAGCACTACTGAACACTTATTTCAGTGTTTATTGAATTGTTTTGGTTATAATTTCTTGGTTCTGGACGAGCAATAAAAATATTCCTATTCACTTGTATTTATATCCTCCTTATGATGTTTTTATTAACTTGTTGCATAATCTGAGGTAACAGTAAAAAACTCGTAAATAAGCAAATTGTATGATAAACTAAACAAATGGCTAAATATTCATTTTACAAGTGCTGTTTATAATTGCAACACAGCAATACATTTACTTAATATTGATGTTTCAAAGTTCGACATTTATCTTAAAAAATAAATTAAAAAAAAGGTATTTGCTTAATCAAAGGTACCGTAACATACTGTAGTAGGTATCTCGATAGAAACGTGGAATCCAGGAACGAGGGTGTTCCCACCCTAGCTCAACGCGAATGAGAAGGACAAGTCGGGGAAGAAGAGGAAGAACAATGGAAAGAACTATATTAGTTATTTAAGCCTCCCTAAACACAACTATGGCGATTCAAGAGAGGAAAAGGAAGGGACATGTAGTATGTCGATAGAAACGTGGAACCCATACACGAAGGTTAAACAACTCACATGGGAACAGCAAATAAAGAAAAAAAGAGGAACAACAGAACAAAGCATCATAAGTGAGAGTATGAAATGAATGGAAGCAAAGTGGGCACGAAAGACAGACGTCCGGAATGACTAGCTAATGGGTAAGGTTACTTCCACTATCCCTCTGGTATAGCACCGCTCCCCGTAACATAGGATGAGCGAACCTAACCAAGTTATCACCATGGCTCATCCTAATGCCCCCACCCCTCCCGAGGTGACCGCAAGAACAATAAAAAGCTACAAAATTATTGCTATCATTTTTGACGGCTAGGTACTCGAGTCAAGTAGGAAATAGACGGTGTTGTAAGTTGAACTTGTAAATCGTATAGTTATAGCCACAGAAGGTGGGTAGATCTATCGTTAAATGATTTGAAAATAATGGACAATAAAAAAAAAACAGGTATAGCTCGTTTTGAAGCTCAAGATGTCAATCTTATGCTTCATGGCACAGTAACATGGGAGCGTCAGATTACAGACGGCTATTGACCGGGGAGAATAACATCCCAAAATAATGACGGGTGAAAATAATTCGACAATTTGAAAAAAAAAGTTGCGTCTTCGGCGTAAAGTGGCATAAATGTCTACAGAAAAGTGTCCAAGTAACTGTTACTGCTGCAGTCGTTCTGGCCAAAGGAGAAAACTATGTGATCGGACTCTGTAGGTTGTCGAAAAAGATGCGGGAAAAGTAACGGCAAAGTTGTCGGCGTTAAGGCAGAAAATTTGTGGCTACGGCTAAGGTCGGCCCAACTTCGATGCAGAGACTACCTACAAATGCTCATGTGGCTTTGCTTTTTGGTTGCAGAAACGGCACGAGCTCAAGGCTGTTAATCTGAATCTACAGCTCGAAAAATGTTAACCAGTTTTCAATCAAATGAAGGTTTGAGTTTACCGATGAGAAGAAATTCAATGTTCAATGGACGGTAAACCTAAGCGTGGCAGAGTTTTGGGCTGTAAATTGTTCACCATAAATTAGAAGAAAGATTCGATGTGGTCCTTCAGAACTGACCTCCCACTTACAGTCTTGCCTCACTCCTCTCCTAGACTTCACTGTGAAAACACCAATCATCCGTTCTCTCTTGACCACTTTGAAATTTTAACTTCTACTTCGGACTGTGACATTAGGATTTTAAAATCTCTATATAGCTAAAAACCACCCATCTCTGAATGTAGATCAAACAGCCGTGCCGTTATATACCATTTAAATAGACGCCAGCCCACGTCTGGATTGCGACAACGGCAGCGTGAATGTCTTCCCCTGGCTTCTGCGCCGACGCAGAGGCAGAAAATAACACCAAAAGTACTACAGCCACGTCTCTGGAAGCAAGACTACATACGGTGGCGTGCGAACACTGTCATGGCGGTACATATTACTCCTAAACCAGGACTCAGCGCCGTTTCACAGGTCCAGACTTCCACTACACGGGTTCAAGCGAATATTCCGGTGTTCATCAGCAAAGAGGAGTAGCCATCTCCCTGCCCTGATTTGAATCCGCTCAATATTCAGTAGTCCAATCTAGAGGGTAAAATCCCTATGTATGCCTCTCGTCATATCTGACTGGATTATCTGCAAGCTACTGTATATTGCACAAAGAAGGGGCACTGGCCCCTCAAAAACAGATGCGTGCCAAGTGTGAAGCCTTGCCCCCAAAGACTGATAGTAGTAATAAAGAATCACGGAAGCCCTACTGTATAACTCTTGCCTCCTAACAACTGTACAGCAGTTGTTCCTAATCTGCACCCCCTAATTCGGTCTGAAACGGCTCTCCTAATTCCGACAGCCGCTCCTAATTCGTAGGTTCCTGATAAAAATTGGTTTTCCTGGAAATCTCTATTTTGGAATTATTTTCGAAACTTACAGATAATTTTAGGCAACTAAAATAATAACTATGATAAAAAAGAGTGTTCATAAACATGAAGAATAGAATTTAAATTAAGTTTTAAAAGTATCTTACATTCTTTTCGGTAACCGTGGTTTTCGTAACAGAAAACCCAGTACAACACATCAGAGAAAATGTTTCAGCTGTCGATTTGGGGTTAACTTATGAAACTAAAAATAAAATTGTGGGCAACTTTTCTTATGCGTGAAGTATCTATGTTTAACTTATGCAGCTTCATAAAAAATGCACACAAACGAAACTTTCATAACAAGCTTATTCTGCGTTTTTATTCATTAAGAAAACGAACTGGCGGTACAGCTATTGCAATCGTAGGGTTTCGTCCGCCAAAAATTCTGATAAGGCACTCAACAGGTATGTCAAGAGCAAGCCTTTAACATGCTTACGCATAAAAGGTTTGAAATCGAGGGTGAGGAAGCTGTGAATGAACGTCACGCTGACCGTGAAGAAGGCCTCTCAAGCGAAGCAGCTTAGCAAATCGATAGCTATGAGCTATATGATAAAGGCGATGAAGCAGAGTATACGATCTATGGATAGCATCCTGAAATATGAAGAGGGAATGAGAATCATTCAGAGTTTTTTTCAAACCGCTGCAAAATTAAAACGCTTAGTTGTTGAATTCGAGAAAGTTTTCAAAATAGTCAGCGCGCCCTTGAAGCGGCAGTGGACGCAGTTACGAGCTGTGACAAACAAAATGACCAATAATTTTAAAGAGACGTTTTTAATTCCAATTAAAATTCTCATTCTAGTTGCTGGTGAACTGTTTGAATTTACATCAAAGACACATATATAAAAATCTGATACATAATAGGGATTTGTAGAATTACGCACGTATGAAGGCGATAAACTTCACCCCATTTCATTATTTTTTCAAGGTTAGATTGATTAATGTGTCGTTTATATAAGCTTGTAATCTAATCTAACCTGTACTTAGTTACCCTTGAAAAGAAAACTTTTGCATTTCAGTCACATTTTTTTCCTTTTTCTTGAGGGTAATTGCTCTATTATTTTACTAACCGCCCGCTCTTAATTCTGATTCGCTCCTATTCGGAATATGTTTGGAGGACGCAATCGGCCGAATTAAGAAAATCTACTTACATCAGTTCCAGGTACTGTTGCCTTCGGCACATGAAGCTATACTTGGCCTCATTTTTACTGGCTAATTATAGACAGAAAGTTTATGCCTTAGTTTCCGAGCAGCAGGATATCACCTAGGAAAGAGCAAGGGACATTGTTTACCGATAGGAACGGGAAACCCATGCACTAATGCGTTCCTACACAGGATCAGCGCGCATGGAAACAGCAAGTCGGGAAAGAAGAGGAAGAACAGAAGGAGTAAGTAGGAGTATGAAATCAGGAAGGAAGTAAGGTGGGCAACAAAGACAGACGTCCCAAAGGCCTAGCTAACGGCTGAGGTAACCTTCCAAGGGCCAAAACCACCTAAACAACAAGGCCGCACGCGGGTACAGGGCCTAGCGAGTGACGTCATCACGATTGGTGCATTGCTTGACATCCTCGCTAGGGCTATTATCATCAAATTGAATAGTTTTATCTTGAGTTTCCGCAACCGCGGCGATCTCACAGACGAAAAAGGCACGCACAATATGTCGCCGAAAACGTGGAAACCATGCACAAGGGTTTTCCACATTGCTATGCGAAAGGGAACACTATTACAATATTTAGTTTAAAGTGGAACCTATGCACGAATGTGGACCAATGTGCATGGGTATAGCAAGTAGGAAAAAAGTAAGACCAGGAAGCACACGAAATCAGGAAAGAAGCAAATGGGCACAAAAGACAGACGTTCCAAAGGCCTAGCTAACAACTAAGGTAACCAACAAAATCTCCCCGGGGTCATCTGGTCCCCATAACATAGGACGGGCGAACCTACCTAAAGCTATGGCCCATCCTATGCCCCCCCTTCCCCGAGGGAGCATGCAATAGAAATAAAAGCTAGCGAAAAACACGGTAAAAATGCAGTTTAAGGGTATATAAAATAAGACCCTTTTTTTAATTGATGTATTGTTTGATGTAGAATACCAATCCAAAGTCCGTTTGTGGCGGTCGGACCTAGTTTTGGAGTTATAGGGAGAAGACCCCCAGATACTAATAAAATCCTTACTAGGCTATAGCATACGACAATGGGGGATCCGAGAGAAACTGGGGTTTTTGGGTGCGGGGGAGGGATTTAGGGCCAAAAAACTAGGGGAAAAATTATTAATCTGGCAAAACTTTAGGGTAAAAAATCGAAAAAGTTACCCTAAAACGAAAAATACCTATACAACACTACAGTTGGCAGTTTTATTCACGGAAAAGCAACATATTACAATTTGGCTACGTTCCACACCACTCTAGGGCTGTAAACCCATGGAGTAGTAGCCTCAGCGCGCTGAGACATTAATTTAAGTCATAGTGCAGAATTTACACTTCTGGATTTTTGTTATTTCTGGCAAATTTTCTGGTTGAACTAGTATTTAGGAATACTGAAATGAACATTTTGGGTGGGGGGAAAGATTTTTATAGCAACAATGGGGCTCTTACATATAAGGTTAGGTAGGCAAGGACTGGTTCTGCTAATATCCTATGAGAATATATACATAAAAAAGTGTAGAGCAGATATAGCTTCATAAATTTTGTAAACAAAACTGCCACTACATAGGCATTTGCTGAATCAGTCCTTGCCTACCAAAGCTTATAAATTATGTAAGAGCCCCATTGTTGCTATAAAACTCTTTCCAAACCCAAAATGTTCATTTCAGTATTACTAAATACTAATTCAACCAGAAAATTTGTCAGAAATAACAGAAATCCAGAAGTGTAAATTTTGCACTATGACCCAATAATGTGTTTGGCGTGTAATATGTTGCTTTTCCGTAAATGAAACGGCCAATTTTAGTGTTGTACAGGTATTTAACTATTTTAGGTTGTTACAGAAAGGCAGAATTCACTAACAATTATGTGTTTGGCGTGTAATATGTTGCTTTTCCGAGTTGTGTAGGTATTATTGTTTTTACTTTTTAGGGTAACTTTTTCGATATTTACCCTAAAGTTTTGCCAGATTTATCATCTTTCCCCTAATTTTTGGCCCTAAATCCCCCCCCCCCAACCCAAAAACTCCGGTTTCCCACGGATCCCCCATTGTCGTATGCTATAGTAAGGATTTTATTAGTATCTGGGGTTTTTCCCTATAACTCCAAAACTAGGTCCGACCGCCACAAACGGACTTCGGATTCATATTCTACATAAAAAAAACATCAATTAAAAAAAGTGTTTTGTATGCCCTTAAACTGCACTTTTACCAAACACACTGACAGGTATATAAATTTATGATAAATTTTTATTGAGAGCTTGATATTAATACACCTAGTGGTAAGTGGAGGTGGGGTGGAGAAACACAACCATTAAAATCTAAACTAAAACTTGTTCAAGACTCCCACTAAAAGCATTGCGTTTCACGAGAGAAAGCGTAAGGATATACATTATGTTGATAGAAAGATGGAACTCATGAATGAGGGCGAATCAATGCACAAGGCAACAGCAAGTCAGGAAAGAAAGGCAGGAGCAGAACAGATGGGCGAACCTAACTATAGCCCATCCTTCGGGTAAATTACACATCATTCGCCTTGAATTGTAGCAACTTTTATTACAAGAATTTTCATATAGTGCATCCTTTCTACACTAGAAGCACCAATATAGTCTTCTAATAATTCCCGAAATAAATTTCTAACAATGCTAGTCACTTGCACATATGGAGTGAAGTATGGAGGTTTCAATTTTTCTATGCTATATCAGCAAGTGCAGCAGTTAGGAATATTTTTCGGTATTATTTTACTTTCACTTCCACATTATCTTCATGACTTTTCTTGTGTTCAGTATGTAAATTGGGTCAATTCAAAACATTTTACATGAATGACGTTTTCGTCGCAAATGCTAAGTTTTCGAGATATATGACTTTGAAGTTCCCATTGTTTTTCTATGGGAGAAAATACCGAGCGATCCCAAACAAGTGAAATTAGGGTTAGGTTAGGTAGGGTTAGGTAGATTAGGTTAGACAAGGTTAGGTTAAGTAAGGTTAGGTTAAGGTGGTCGTCCCGAAATTTTAGGATTTTCTTTATTAGTGGTCCGATCTTACTGAAATTTTCACATAACGTGTAAAATTGAAAATAAAACACTTTTTATTCATGTAACTTTTTTCGTTTAGGCCTTAGTTTTTTATATAAATGTATATATAATACATATATGTATATATTTTAAAAGAATAGAACTGCCTCAGTTTTTATGCTAGAATAAAAACAAAGACAGTTTTGGAATCCTTGAAAGATTCCCTACGATAATTACGTTTTTAATTTTTTTTTTCTTTTTCGTTTTCTATTGACGTGAGATTTTAGATGGGTGACTGAAAGAGTTCAGTCACCCATCTAAAATCTCACGTCAATAGAAAA
>LQNS02020117.1:6343735-6359458 GCA_001587735.2 Parhyale hawaiensis | reverse complement strand
ATTCTCATGAGCAGTTAATCTATTTTGAGTTAACCATTCAGACAACACGTTTAAAAAAGTTTGCATATCAGTTATAGCAGCTTGAAAATTACTACTATTGGTGTAGAAAACTGCGTCATCCGCATACAATGCACAATTCATACCGAGGGTAGTAATGTCATTAATAAAAACATTAAATAATTACTGGCCTAAAATGCTTCCTTGGGGACACCCGAATTAATAGGTAATATAAGTGATTTGGCATCGTTACAAAGTGCATATTGATCCCTGTTAGATAGGTAACAATTTAGCAGTGCATTTGCTGCATTCCGAACGCCATAATGATCAAGTATTTTTTATAAAAGTGCTTTATCCACTGTGTCGAACGCTTTTCTAAGGATTACGAATAATGAAATACCATATGTTTTATCGTGGAAGCATTTTAGAAGATCAGTTACAAGATGAAAAATTGCTAGGGTTGTACTAGATTTACTTCGAAAGCCAAACTGCTGACCACTAATTACCTCCGTCAAGGAGGTTATGTTTTCGTCTTCTTTGTCTTTCTTTCTGTCTGTCACCAAGATAACTCAAAAAGTTCTGAACCGATTTGAATTAAATTTACAGGGATTGTTAGGTATGTTAGGAGGAACAGATCATTAACTTTTGGTGAAGATATGTCCATCCGTTTGTTTGTTTGTCTGCCTCATTTTTCTCACTGCTATAATTCAAAAAGTTATGGATGGATTTTTATAAAATTAACATGAGTTGTTAAGCATATAACAAAGAGTAAATGACCAAATTTTGGTACTGATCCGCTAATTTGTTCGTTTGTCACTGTTTTTAATTTTATGCTTGTTTGCACAATAACTCAAAAAATAATGAATGGATCCTTATGAAATTCATAGGAGTTGTTGTTACTGGTAAAAGACATAAATGATTAAATTTTGATGCAGATCGATACATCAGTTTGTACGTTTGACTCATGTTTGTCATAACGTTTGTTAGCAGTATAACTCAAAAAGTTATAAGCGGATCTTTAAGAAAATTGCACAAGCTGTTATTACTATAAAAAGACACAAGTGATTCAATTTTGGAGTTAATACAAAGAGAATTATGATTTCAGAGCCAATTTGAATATTTTTGCTACCGTTGCCTCGCTTGGCGGAGGTATGCGCTCTCAGAGTGCTCTAGTTACGTTATGTGATAAAAAGAAATTTGATAGCCTTAAATGAATGGCTTTCTCTAAAATCTTATTGAAGATAGATAACGTAATATAGCTACTTAACTAGCTAACAACTCATGTAAATTTCATGAAAATCCGTTAGTGACTTTTTGTGTTATGACACTAAAAAAAGAATAGAAAGACAAACTAACAAGTAAACAAACAGATGAACGGATTTTCACAAAATGGTAATCATCTATTAACATGCCTAGCAAACCCTGTAAATTTCGTAAAGATCCGTTCATTACTTTTTTACTAATCTTGGTGACAGACAGAGAGTCAGACACACAAACACGACAAAAACATAGGTGTTAGTTTTTTTTAGCCCATAGCGTTTTTTTTTTTTAATCTTACTCAATTTTAATGTAGAACCCGAATCCGAAGTCTGTTTTGGTCTGTCGGACCTAGTTTTCAAATTAAGGCACCCCCAAAGAGGGTGGGGACATATTTTCATCGTGTATTGTCCGATCGTTTTGAAACTCGCATAGTATACGTAAAATTAAATTTTATTAACATTTTATTTGTGACAATTTTTCGATTTTTGGCAATATTTTTCGAGTAATAATATTTTCAAGTTATGATACATTATACATATAGTTAAACAATCACGGGGACACATGGGAAACGGGGGTGTTTGGGTGGATGAGATGTAATTAAGGATCCGGGCATAGTTAGGTAAGAAAATCTATTTCAAAGGTTTTCCATTACCCTGTGCCGTCACCGCCTGTTTTCTCCCTTAGGAAAACAATGGGAACTTCACAGTCATGTATCTTACAAAGTAGAGCCGACCGACAAAAACGGACTTCATTTTTGGAATCTGTATTGAAAATTGAGTTGATTAATAAAAAACATTTTTTAATATTCCTAAAGGAAATTATTACCTAAACATAACCTCCTTGGCGGACATAAAAATAACTGAACAATTCCCTACTTTGCACCAATACTGGAGAAGGACATCACTGGCGATTACAAATGATAATCCAGTGAAGCATCACTTAGGAGCATAATGCCTGCTTCTGCAATTATTGACATCACAGCTTAGGTAAATATTTTACTGATGAGAATATGGCTCGCAATGGTATCAGTACTGATTTGAAGCTAAATTTGGCACACGAGTATTTTTTAATACTAAGCATTTCCTATACTGTTGCGAGTGATGAACGTGTTCAGGGTATCAATATCTATTAGATTAATGGTCTAAGATATCTGGGTTCGGGTGGGGAGCAACAGTAAAAATTTCTCAGAAAAACACAATGTTTTAGTTTAACAATATCCTCTTGAGCACTTACACCGCACATCTGATCCCTGGATGCTTATTATTAAGCAACCGATAAATTTTTAAGTTTATGGGATCATGAATGGGAATTTGCATTACTCAAACACTAAACATCTCACCTTTACTGGATATACCGGTGGTAATGTTTTACACTAAGTTTTATTGGCATAACTGTAAAAGAGAAGCTTGAAATGGCCGCGAATTAGCACCAACCGACTGCACTTTTCAAATTGAAATCAATATTTTAACGGAAAAGCTGACAGAAAAAAATATATATATATAATAAAATTACGACCCAAA
This sequence comes from Parhyale hawaiensis, assembly GCA_001587735.2. NCBI lineage: Eukaryota > Metazoa > Arthropoda > Malacostraca > Amphipoda > Hyalidae > Parhyale > Parhyale hawaiensis. The sequence goes on along the minus strand of LQNS02020117.1, from coordinate 6,356,681 downwards.
GTTGAAAAATATTATTTTAATCATGATATAGGCTAACGCATTACATACGTCGAGTTTCTACTACAGAGTCCATCTTAGGGGAGTGGCAAAATTAAATCATGCAACTACTGAGATAGCATATATAGCTATCGCGTACGGAAAATCTCTTGTCGGTTCGCATAACCGAAAAATTTGCCAATGGCTCCACGCTCTGTTTAACTCAGAATCCGTTAATTATTATTTACCAACACCGGTAAAACCGTGCACTTAAAGGTAAAATTGAAATAAATTCTTACAAGTTCGGTCCATATAAGGTATCTAAGCAGACTTCAAACTAAGCACAAGATCCATAGCAGTTCAACTACTAAAGCACAATAGGTCTTGACATCTGTGAAACGGAAGTTAATGTCTTTATTCATTTTAAGATAGTAAAGAATTTTTATTGTTAAGAAAACGGTATTAATCTTTTGTCCGCTAAAGTACTTATGGCGCGATTATGCCTTATTTATATCCGCTGAAAATGTCAATAGCGCAATTATGCTTTGCTACAACTAAGTCTCTAAATAAGTTAATCAGCAAAAGGCCAAGCACGGCCAAATTGAAGAGATACACCAGCAGGTGACAAGAGTGCCAGTACCGGCAGTGCACGATCAGCACGACATCGCACATAACCTCTCACTTCCACAGTCATCACCACACTGACTGGCACTGGCAGAGGCGGCTGGCACCCAGTTAGCAAATAGCAATGGCGGCTCAGCTGATGGGCCTATGAAGCCTATATCGCTCGCTACATTGCACTCACTCACAAACACAAGGAAGGTAAGAGCTACTGCTCAACAGTTTCTTAAGCGCAAACAATGAGGTTTCACTAATCATGAAAGGGGCAGTAAATTTTTATTGTTAACGCAATTTGGCGTATAATTCCGCAAAAAAAAAAATGAAGACGAAGCATTACAAACGTCCGACTAACGCCGACAGTTGAATAAAAACGGGAACGTTTCTCCTTACTCATCCGATTTTGCCGCAACGGGGCATAACTTCGGTTTGGCCAGATTTCAACTCTCCTAAATGACTTAAAATCTAAACTGCCCCTGCCTAGCTTCTTTTACGGCAAGTGCCAACTGTACAGTTGGAAACATCTCACTTAATTTCGAGTAAGTTTTAGCTCGCAAAACCGTACATTTTATTGCGATGCTCAAATACGTTAAGATGTAGTCACGGTCGCAGAAACTTATGCTCCAGGAAAGTGAAACGTTCTTGTTTTAATTTCGACTCTCGTGTGCATCGGGCTTAGCGGAATTATTCTCGAGTTACAAGTCCTATATTTCACATGACCCCATTTCTGATTTTCGTAGCATTTCTTTGGACTGGACTAATACCAGTCATCTTTCGAGTAACCGAGTTACAACTGCATGTACTGTAAATTTACAGCTTACTATTGCACTGTTATACACCATTTTATTTCTATACAAAAAAAAATATCTAGAAATTTAAGAAGATATCTTATTGCGACGACTTGACACAATCTACTACTAAGAATGACCGCCGTGTGTTTATATATTTATATTTTTATTCATTTATAGGCTTCGTGTCACGCTCTTAGCCAAATAGATTGGCGAAAAATAGGCCAGGTTGTAGATTTTGCAATTAAGTAGCTTTTTCTCGGAGATCAATGACCAGAGGCGTATTTTTGTGGCCACATTCGTGATCAGAATCACCGTGATCCTGATCATCGTGGTCACTGAAAAGCACAAGAACGGTCAACGATTTTGTAATCAGAGCAGAGCCGCCATATCAATTTTCGAAAAATATATTTTTATCGTATTTTTTACGGGAAATGGTAGGAAATGGATTTTTAACGAGCATTTATTTATTTTGAAGCCAATGCATCAATGAACTAGCAGTATTTGAAGCATTTTGAACATACACAGGCATAAAACTAAGGAAACTACAATTCTGGAAGTCAATATTACAAACAATCATCATAACATTATTCAATTTATCCCTAAATATAAGAAAATATCACGACCTTGCAGTCCAAATTTTGAATTTTTATATGTTCACTGGCTGGAATCACTCTTCGATTACGCATGATTAGCCTAGGGAGAAAGTCTCGCTGCGATCAATTTTCATCACTGATCACGGTTGATTGCTATCAGAATCACGTCAAAATTCGGTCACAAAAACGCGCGAATCATGCGCGATCAGGGGGAATCATCCGCGCGGTGGTCACAAAAAGACGTCTCGGGTTGCAGAAGTGGAATCCGCATCCCTTTGTGTCTGGATGAATTTCTTGATTGAAATAACTCTTGACAGTGAAAGTATAGAGATATTTCCAGCTTCTCTTAGCGCGGCTCTATGGCTTCTGATGTTTAGCACTTTCTCCAGGCATCGAAAGATACTGCACTGTATGTTTGTTCTCAGTTCCCGACGTGAAAAAATTAGTACCGTAGCTGATCCATATAGCAGAGACGAAGCTATGATTTTTTCACAGGGCAGTAGATACATTTCTTACTGCTTTCTATCATCAATTAACAAAGAATTTTAGATTAGATAGGCGGCAGTAGACGAACCAAAAGGCCCATTCCAAAAGAGACATCGGGACTTACACCCCGGCCCTCTATGAGCTATTGCCATTATGCTAGTAGGATATAGAGGAATGGAGAAGCGAGAGGAGATAAATTGAAAGACGAAAGAGAAAAAAAAAGAAAAAAAGGAAAATAAAAAAGAAGGGGGAGAAGAATCTACGCCAAAGCGATGGTCATGAATGCCCGTAAGCATAATCGATAGCCGCTGATATGCGGAGCATAAATTTATAGATGGAGCGGAAGTGAGAAGAAATTAGCTTAAAATGGTCTGGGAAGCTTTGGCCGTTAAGTGTTTGCGACTCGTGGAGAAGGAGTTCTTAGCTGTGGAGGATGTTTCTCCCAATATATGTCAAGACGATTTTTAAACGAGTTGACTGACTCCGCTCCAACAACGTCGGAAGGGAGTCTATTTCAAATGCTGACTATGAAATAAGGAAAAAACTGCTGACTTGAGGTTGTTCTTCGAGCTTTATGCTTCAAGTCGAGGTTTAAGAGAAAAAGCAGATGTACTGAAGGCTCATTGGTCTGTATCATGGATACGCTACGGGGAACTAAATATTTTAATTTAGTCATGCTTGCTAATGTAAAAGTTTTTTGGCATCTCTTCTAAGGTTTGAGACGATTGTAGTACTAATTCAGGGTATCTGGCAGTCTGGAAAACAGGGAAAACTCAGGGAAAAAACTCAGCCAAAAGAAAAAAATGAAAACTCAGGAAAGAGAGCAGGAATCAAGAGAAGAGATTTCTCTGCAGGGCTGTGATTGGTTTTCATTTGTGGGGTTATCTTTGTGAATGCTAAGCTCGTTCCCTCACAGCCTGAGCCGAATGAGGATTATTAATTTTTGTTCTGCAATGAGCAGGAAAGGTGGACTACTGTCTAGTTCTATTTTGCGGTTACAGGTCAATTCGGACCCCTGGACAACTCAGACCCCCAACTCAGACCCTCCCAACTCAGACCCTCCCAACTCAGACCCTCCCAACTCAGACCCTCCCAACTCAGACCCCCCAACTCAAACCCTACCAACTCAGACCCTCCCAACTCAGACCCCACCGACTCAGATGTCGAATAATCAGCCGATTGCTTATGGCGCACCCAATTGTTAATTATTTTGGATTTCATTACAGATGTGTTTATTTATATCGCGTGTATTCTTCGCCCTCTCATTCTCTGCATTCCATCATATATCTCAGATAGGTTGAAGACGTGGCCCACCTTCATTCATTCGTTTCGGACGCTGCTGTATTTGTCAATTTCATGTCATTTAATCGTGCTTTTATTAATCTTGTCAAACGGTTCATATTGCATTCAAAACAATGCCATTGCTGATTAATTGTTTATAAATTCAAGTCAATCTCAATTCATGAAGTCATAACTTCAAATTTATCATATTATTATTAATATTATAAGTATATGATCAGAAATAACTTATCGCGTCCTAACTTAAACGAAACTTCGAAAAGAACGTTCCTGCTGGCTACCATCGTTTTAATTAATTTCGACACAAATTCCATTCGTACTTTTTACATTGCAATGGAATCTCAGCCACTAACAGCAAAGTTTTAAGAAAAAATGCAGGTCCTACACGCCTGCCATAGTAGTGAATACATGCATAACGGGGAAAATTGGTCTGGAAGTTGCTTTGAGTTGCATGAACGCAGCGAAAAGGATTGGCCTCGACCCTTTGTGCCGAATTCGCTCCTCAGGAAACTTTTTCGCTGAGTCTGGTGGAGCAATTGTTGGTGAAATGCCATTCTCGGGAATTTTTGCTTCTCGTCTGCATTGGGCTTAAGAGGGCCCGTGCGATTGGGCGCCGAAAATTGTTTCTTGACTTCACTTGTCCAAAACTCACCGCACAAGCTTTGGATTTGTCACATTGAAAAGTATAGCAAGCGACAGAAGCTGCGAAATTACGATGAGGCGTTTGATACTCCATTTTTGGGCGCAAGATTGAGCTTCAGGAAATCTGAAGGGTAACCAATTGCGGGTCAATGAATCACTGAATCTCACGTGAACCGATCGAAGTCAGTGCACCTGATTCAAGTTTTCAATAAGCCAATCCTCGAACGCTTAATTTTGGCGCACAGTCGTACACGCCCCTAGTGCAGTAACTCAGGCAGAGGTATACTATGCCAATTCTCGTTCGAAGACCCTGGAAACTTTTTGAGGTATTACCGCAACCTCTAAATATAATACACTGTATACCATAGTAACTAAACAATAATTTGCTCGGTACATCATTGTAGTAAGAAGATAAAACGCCGTTGGTTGATCGAGCTGCAGCTTCCATCGTAACTGGAAGTGGATCTTCAGGCCTTGGCATCAAGTTTTCATTAGTTCAAAATGCAGACAGTAAGGCCCATTCCGAGAAAGGAGTTAAAGTCTATTCTTAGTTAATGCCTAACCTCAGCTGCGTTCAGTTGTATGGGGATCCCGTCAGTATAAAGATAAAAAGAGAACTGGGGAGGCGAAGCTTACTCGTCATATGCCGTAAGTAATACCAAACGCTGGTGGAATTGTCGCTACCAGTTAATTCACAAAGCATTACTGAACTTGAAAGCGATACTTTTGCATCTCAACAACATCAGAAAGTATTTGTTTATCAAGCATATAAAGGAAGTCCTCCTTCTAGGCAAGAGATCCGTTACGGAATCAAGAGGCACTGAACAAGGAACTGGTACTCAACAAAACCTCACGTATGATGCGTGTTGCAATCAGACTGCCGGTGTCACGTACGTTACCCCACATTCAGTGCGACTCAAGTTAGGTAACACTGACGATAATCTCAACATGAAGGACATGTCCGATTGGGTGCTAGAATTAAGCCTTCTAAGCATGACTTGTTTGAAACTTCAGGCGCGAGCATTGGCTTTGCTTATGTGAATCATGTTGCAAGTGTTAAAAGCAACGCGATTACGTTGAGCCGGCTGAAAACTCCCTCTTATAAACCAAGATTGAATTGAAGTCTGAAGGGTTACCGATTAAGGGCCAATGCATGTAACTCAGCGGAAGGACTCGAATCCAGCGCACGTGCCTGGAGTTTCGGTTGAGTTAAGCCTCGGGAGCGTAATTTCAACGCCCAATTGAACCTACCTTACAGAGCCATGAGCTGGGGTAAAAACACCTTTATTTACAAACATTGCCTTTGCTTGTAAGCAGTGTGATCAATTGATATACGAAAATGAGAAGTATATCCCATGGCTGTTGTATGTATGCTCTCTTGCAGGTTTTTCACATTTTATAAACAAAACGAATTAAAGCTCCTCGAGCAATGTTAAAGAGTGAAGTTTCTTCTTATTCAGCTGAGATTGCGTCTTATTCATCCCATATTTACCTCCGCCAAGGAGGTTATGTTTTCGTTGTGTTTGTCTGTCTCTTTAGCTGTTTGTCTATTTGTCTGTTTGTTTGTTTGTCTCTTTGTCTGTCACAAAGATAACTCAAAAAGTTATGAACCGATTTGGATGAAATTTACAGGGATTGTTAGGTATGTTAGGAGGAACAGATGATTACCTTTTGGTGAAGATATGTTCATCCGTTTGTTTGTTTGTTTGTCTGCTTCATTTTTCTCGACGCTCTAACTCAAAAAGTTATGAATGGATTTTGATGAAATTAACATGAGTTGTTAGGTATATAACAATGAAAAAATGACCAAATTTTGGTATTGATTCGCTTGTTTGTTCGTTCGTTTGTGACTATTTTTAATTTTATGCTTGTTAGCACAATAAGTAAAAAAATAATGAATGGATCTTTATGAAATTTATAGGAGTTGTTAGTAATGTTAGAAGACATAAATGATCAAATTTTAGTGTAGATCGGTTTGTTCATTTGTATGTTTGACTCATGTTTGTCATAACGATTGTTAATAGTATAACTCAAAAGGTTATGAACGGATCTTCAAGAAAATTGGACAAGCTGTTAATAATATGAAAAGGCGCAAATGATTATATTTTGGAGTTTATACAAAGAAAATTATGGTTTGTGAGCCAATTTTAATTTCTTGCTACCGTTGCTTTACTTGGCGGAGGTATGCCCTCTCAGAGTGCTCTAGTTTTTAATGAAACTGTGTTACACCGGAGCCCATAGCAACACGATCTAGACTTTCGCTACAACACGCCTCAATGCCTCTATCTGTTTTTTCTATGATTACTGAGAGAATAAAAGAAAACGAACAGTTGTGATGGAATTCCACAATATTTTTAGTATCAAATTATTAAATAGAAAAAAAAAGAATCTTTGAATGGTAATAAACGTTGCATACCATCACAGCCAATGTTTTAATTTACGTAAACTTAATAAACTGAGTAAGATAAAGGGTACGCGTGGACGTAGTACGCCTTTTGGAAGTTGGCACTAGTGCTGCAGGAAAATGGAACAATTCAAATCAAAGATCACAAAGTAGCTAAATCAAATACCTTGAGCAAAAAATTTCGAGGCTAAATTGAAACCGGTTTAAAACAAGTCCGGTCTAAAACGAGGACTTCCTGTAATTAAAAAGAGAAGTATGGTGAACTCAGTCAAACACAACGTTATCAAGTATCGAGAAAGCGCAGGTAGATACATGAGATCCTTTGTCAATTAAATAATTTAATTGTGGATGGTTACAGGTATACCTTCAGTGACTTATGTCCTTGAAATTTTTAAATTGCAATGCATTGAGCTATTTTTCTGAATAACGTTCTTCTGTTTTGTTCCTTGTTGAGCATCATTCGCTCTGCAAAAAAAAATTCTCCAATTTTATGTTTCAATAACTGTTACACCAAACGCTAATACTTAAGAAAACAGTTATTAGGATCATTTTCTCAGTTTTTCATTACGCAAGAAATGCATTGCAATAGAACATTGAATCTATGTTTTATTATGCCACTTTGCGTTTTGCAGTTTGCTCTTAATCAAGGTTGCGGAATCGAGTTTAATTTGGAAATTAAGCTCCCATGAAGCGGAAGTATTCAAGTTTTCGTCGGGCAAAGAGCGGCATCTAGCAATTTCACTTGTGTGGTACAGTGACGTCACTGATAGGGCGGTGCGGATTGGCTTGATTTCGGGCGCTGGCGAAACGCCCACTGACTGGCTAATTTTCAACCACTAGCATGTTCCCTTTGGTCTGACATAACTCTCTTCAGTAAATGAACTGTGGGCTGCCCATAACGCACGTTTTGTAGAAATTGTAGAATGCATGTTGTGACAAAACACGCCACGAGGAATCAGCGGCACCGGAAAAATTAGGTGACTGGTTTACCAGGCGAATAACGCCCGGCCCCCCTCCTACGATTAAACCTCCATGCTCGAAATAACGTCCGTGCCACTTCATAGAGGGAAAGCAGATGGTATCTGTGTTACGGATCAGTCTCCTTGATTATGCTTTATCACATCTCAGATAAGATATCAATATTAATAACATTAACAAAAAAGTTACTGTAAAAGGTCATCTTAAAATAAATCTATATAACTTACCTGCTCATTCAGACATGGAAGTTTTTACGAATATAGATTGATTCTAGTATTTTTAACTCAGTGTTAGTTAGAGTGGTGATCGAGAACTTTGACATTATCATCATTTCAATTTATAACATAACTGATGATAATTTCGAAATTCCCTATAACTGCTGTTACATTACTTCTAACATCACAAGAACTTACGGTATCTGAATGAACAGGCAAGTTCGGCAGATCTATCTTTAATCCATTCGTTCCTAAAAACTCTGCTCTTGCTATAAGTTTCTAGAAGCAGCTCATGATAGAAACTGTCACTGCAGTCACTTGAGCACTACCTCCCGTTTTATTCAGTTGTAAATAAAACACGAGGGCAGAATTCAGACGGATTGTAAAATATATTGTCCAAATTTCCGGAATGAAAAACAACGCGCGGGTTTCGATAATGACTAGAGCACTCAGACAGCACATACCTTCGCCAAGCAAGGCAACGGTTACGAAAAAATAATATTGGTTCTGAGACTATGATTTTTCCTGTATCAACACCAATATCTATCATTTGTTCGATTCAATAGTGTAAACAGCTTCAGTAATTTTTTTGAAGATCCGTTCCTAACTTTTCGAGTTATGCTGCTAACAAGCATTATGACAAACATGAGTCAAACATACAAATGAAACAACCGTTCTGCACCAAAATTTGATCATTTATGCCTTTTAACATTAATACCAACTCTTATAAATTTCATAAAGACCCATACATCATCTTTTTATACATTATGTTAACAAGCATAAAATTGAAAACAGTGACGAACGAACGAACACACGATCGTTACAAAATTTGGTCACTTACTTTTCATAATATACCTAACAACTCATGTAAATTTTATGAAAATTCGTCCTTAACTTTTTTAATTATAGCATAGAGAAAAATGAGGCAGACAAACAAACAAACGGATAGTCGGATCTTCACGAAAAGTTAATAATCTGTTCCTCTCAACATACCAAACAATCCTTGTAAATTTCATTAAAATTAGTCCATAACTTTTTGAGTTATTTTGATGACAGACAGAGAGACAGACAAACATACTAACAGACAAACAAACCAGACGAAAACATAACCTCTTTCGCGGAGGTAAGAATATTGATGCGGGAGTTGGAGTTTCAGTTGGGGAAGGAAAAGGTTAAAATAGGCGTTTAATGAAGCTTTTTGTTAATAAGCTCCGCCATGGAGGTTATGTTTTCGTCGTGTTTGTCTGTCTGGCTATCTGTTTGTCTGTCTTTCTGTCTGTCATCAAGATCATAGAAAAAGTTATGGACCGACTTTGACGAAATTTTCAGGGATTGTTAGGTATGTCAAGAGGAACAGATGATTAACTTTTGGTGAAGATCCGTCCATCCGTTTGTTTGTTTGTCTGCCTCATTTTTCTTAAAGCTGTAACTCAAAAGTTATGGACGGATTTTTATTAAATTTACGTGAGTTTTTAGGTATATTATGAAAAGTAAATGACCAAATTTTTTAACGATCTGTTTGTTTGTTCGTTCGTTTGTCTCCGTTTTTAATTTTATGCTTGTTAGCGCAATAACTCAAAAAACAATGGATGACATTTTATGAAATTTATGAGAGCTGTTAGTAATGTTGAAAGGCATAAATGATCATATTTTGTTGCAGATCGGTTTATTCATGTGTATGTTTGACTCATGTTTGCCATACTGCTTGTTAGCAGCATAACTCAAAAAGTTGAGAACGGATCATAAAAAAACTTACTGCAGCTGTTAACATTATTGACAAGCACAAACGATTACATTTTGGTGTTGATACAAAGAAAATCACAGTCTCAGAACCAATTTTAAGTTTTCGCAACCGTTGCTTTGCTTAGCGGAGCTATGCGCTCTCAGAGTGCTCTAGTTTTATCTGTAATAATTCGATCTTATGGCAGAATACTAAATTTTCAATGAGAATTCTTAAAAAGAGCAGATAACAGCAAAGATTAGAAAATTTCGTGGCGTAAGACCACCACCCGCAAGGGGAATTGCGGTAGGGTGAGGGAGATCTGAAACTGTTGAGTTATCAATTTTAGCATTTTCCACATCTAGGTCAACCCATCTGATTGCCTGAAAGAGTTTGTGATTATAGCTCAATTCTTTCTGGCGGTTTTTAGGTGAACGTTCACAGAAATATAGAACATTTGTGTACATACGACAAAAACATTATCACCTCTTTCATTTCGTTTGCGGTTGATAAAAAAAGCGGGTTTCCTTGATGTACCTACATATTTTCTGCCGTTTTCGAATGAGGCCGCAGGTCACTAATAATATATAAAGATACAAAAATGTTCACAAATATATAGAACTTGTGTACTCTTATGTAAGTATAATGATGGTTCTTCTACCCGTAGCTTACCAACCGTTACTCACGTGCAAGTTAGTGCGTTTGAAGGAAATCGTTACGTCCACGTGCCCCTGGCTATTCCCCTGATTGAGGGCATGCAATTTGAAGATAACATTCTCGCATGCCAGATTACACACTTCGTTTAGGCCTGCGCCATCAATAATTCAAGAACCTTTGGAGTAGATCGGCGCCTGAGACGTCGGCTCTACCCACACCTGGTCAAGTCACTTACGGGGTTGGCACGTCGTAGTGAAATTCCGTGTTAGAGCAGGCAACATTTCACTGGTTCAGCGTCACTTAATAAATAAAATAGAGTCGGTAGAATAATAAGCACGTATATTTATTTACGTAAATAGTAAGGAAGACTGAGATGAACCACGGCGTAGGCGACACATTCTCGTTTTCGGTGACTGGCAGGTTGGAATAAAAGAACGTTGTAGGAAAATGGAGATAGCAGCATAATCTCTTTGGAATAGCACGATAGGCTAACACTATATGCTGTCATTTTCACGGAAGAACAAGTTAGGGAAGAATATGCATAAGGAGACTAATATAGGCACAAATTTACTGTAAATAGAATAGCATGTTGGGAAAGCAAAATAACTATAATCATGAGCATCATTATTGCACTCAGTTGTATAAACATCCGTTTCAACTACAAAGGCGATCTCATAGAGGAAGAAATAAATGAGAAACAGAATCACTGTCAATTCTTAATATCATCATTACTTCCGCCTCGGAGGTTATGCTTCTGTCGGAGTTTGCTTTTTGTCGATTTGTCTCTCACCGAGATAACTCAAAAAGTTATGGACGGATCTTTATAAAATTTACAGGGATTGTTTGGTATGTTAAAAAGAACAGATGAATAACTTTTGGTAAAGATATGTTAAACCGTTTGTATGTTTGTCTGCCTACATTTTCTTGATAACGCATCTCAAAAAAATTATGCTCACCATTACGAAATTTGCACGAATCACCCGCTAAAGTAAACAAATGACATTCATCGAGCTCCCATACGTTGCAAGCGTGAAACACTAATTGAAGGGGTGATTAAATTATAGCGCATGTAAACACTCAGCGGTGACCTGATGCACTGTAAGGGTTACACAAGAAGGTTCACCTCATGCTCACTGGAAAGTCAGCTAATAATGGGAGACAAGAGCATGATTTCAGCGCCCCAAAATTGTGTTGCGGAATCTCCACAAAACTCACGCTTATACAACGCTGACGTAGCCCTATTTGGCTGTGTTTTGGGATAAAAATTGTAATTCACTAAAAGTGCTTAAATGCTAGAATTCAAGCAATATAAGGTAATCATGCAATATTNTCAGCACCCCCAAAACTGTGTTGCGGAATCTCCACAAAACTCACGCTTATACAACGCTGACGTAGCCCTATTTGGCTGTGTTTTGGGATAAAAATTGTAATTCACTAAAAGTGCTTAAATGCTAGAATTCAAGCAATATAAGGTATCATGCAATATTTCTCTATTTTCAGCATCAACGACAATGTTTGTACGCCATGACAGTGTTGCCCAATTCATAAACCTGCAATGTTGAGGTTGTCGTCGGTGTCACCTAGCCGGTGTTACCCAACTTTTACCGCATATGAGGCCGGGGTAACACAAGCGACACCGAAGATCTGATTTCTACAGGCCTCTGGGGTTGATGCTCCCTTTGGCCTACCATAGGCGAACCTATTAACCTAATCCTGTAGCAGGGGTTGCAAAATCTTCTTTTATTTCTAGGTCATTCAAAAATTTGCTCCAATTCGTTGCGCCAACATTAGTAGCTATCAATTTCATTGGTCGTCATCATTTGAGCTATGAATTTTGTAGGGGATGCTAGAACCTATCAAAAGTACCACATAGGTACCAGAGGTGCTAGATATAGAAAAGGTTAGGAACCACTGCCCTGTGGTCCCTCCAATGCCTGCTGGGGTAAAATTATGAGCACATTTTCCTTGAATGGCACGTTGGAAAGACGACCAAAGGAACACTATATATAGATACAGCATCAATTTCCGTGAATGGCAGGGTGAGAAAAACAAGGAAGCAGAATATGGGCACCTCCTCATTTTCGCTGAATAAGCAATCAGCAAAAATGACACCAGTTCTTTGTCAGCTGGTTTGCACACACCGGCCCGATAATGCCAAAGAGAATCGTATATGTTCTCTAAAAGGTCAATGATGATTAAGTGAAGCATAGCTATGACCTAAACCTAGGAATCGCATCCCCACCCAACAGAATGGAAGTCACTTATTGTTCACTGTCTGATTTGATGCTGTGCGATTTCATCTACAATAATAAGTATAAACCACCAGCGTGAAAAATTATATTGTGCTTCTACCAAGGTTATCATTGAATAGATGAAACTTCCGTTTCTGTTACAACTGCGAAGTAACGGAGGTACCAACAACGGACGTCGATAGAAACTTGGAAACTTTGCACGAAGGTGTACCTACCTACCTTGAGTACCTTGAGAGTCTTCGGAAGAAGTCCAGGTGACGTTGTTCACGTCACCCCACGTGTGTGGAGTCACTCTGCTGGGTGTCTTCTGTGGTG
>LQNS02020117.1:6310119-6337683 GCA_001587735.2 Parhyale hawaiensis | reverse complement strand
CTCACGACTAAAATCAGCCCCGTGTCACAGTCACGCATTTCCCACGTCTAAAATGAGCATCGCGTCACAGTCACGCATTCCCCACGACTGAGATCAGCCCCGCGTAACTGTCACGCATTTCTCACGACTAAAATCAGCCCCGCGTCACAGTCACGCATTTCCCACGACTAAAATCAGCCCCGCGTCTCAGTCATGCATTTCCCACGACTAAAATCAGCCCCGCGTCACAGTCACGCATTTCCCACGACTAAAATCAGCCTCGCGTCACTGTCACGCATTTCCCACGACTGAGATCAATTCCGCGTCTAGAACACGAAAATCCCGTGACGGAGAACGTCAGCCTAGGAGAGTGAATTGTCATTTATTTTGTATTTATAACGAAGCATCAGAGCTGGAAGTAGCCTGTCTGGCCGTTGCTTGGCACTCAAATTGGGTGCAAATTAAATATGGACGGCGCCACTGATGACCGCCTTAGAGATACATCAGTAGATGTGCAACTTTGATGTTGTCGAGGAAATACAACGAACTGACGTGAAATGCTGCTCCTGCTGAATTCCCAGAGCAGCTCCGCATCTGTAATCGACTCAACATGTTTGATATTGTTTACCTTTTAGTGTTAGTAAAGTAATCTTGTCTTTATAGCAGGAATAACACGATTGGGAACGTTGCACATATGTTAGGTATACACATCGAACGAAAAGGTAACCTTCTTCACAGTACAGTGTATCTTATATGGAATGAATAAAATAGTGTTATTTCTACCGAAAAGGAAGTTTAACTCTTTGTCTGCCAGTATCTCATGTATACAACGCCCCAGAGAGAGTTATGGCTGTTATGCCTATAAGAAACGCCGTACCGAATTCCGAATCAAAGTTAAGGATAAAATGATGCAATGAAGAGTCAATCAGTGAGTAATCATGACCGAGCTGGGAATCGAACAGGGTTGCACACTGTACCACAAAAGCAACACAGTGTATGCAAACACTTCTCCTTCAGAAGTTATTTTTCCGTGTATGGTTATTTTAATGCAGTTTCACCAAAGAGGAGCCATGGCTCTATCCATTTCTTCGGTTTGGTGGCTCTGTATGGGTGTCCCGGGCACTGATTGTCAACCACATCTCCGTCGCCACTCTGGAATCGAGAAACTCATATAACCATGCTACCACTTATCTCGACTATATGGATGTGCACCAAGCATCAGTGCATGATAGGTTGCTCAGCTGCTGCGTCAATCACGGTACGATGCACATCTATTTCTGATATTGGTATGCAATTAGGAGGGTTGTTTTTTTTTTAAGGCCCATGGGTCCAAGCAGGAAGCAAAAAGTGTGACGGGAGGACTAAATGCATAGGACTAAAATAAAGCTGCTGGGGTTCTGATACAAGCATCGGACGGCAAAATAAAGCTTAGCCGTGACCGTATGTATCAAAATGACGCCACACCGACGAATCGAAGTACTTAGGGTTGGGCCTCAGGCCTTGTAAATAGGGTTCTTAAACCTATTCAAAAATGTAAGCAGTGTTATAATTTTTCTTAACGCGAGAGAAACTATATAGGAATAGTTATTGCTCGAACTTTCTATGCATGACGACAATCATTTACTGTGTTTAATGCATGGGTGCAGCTCAAGTTACCGGCGAGCCAATAGCGAGAGATTGCCTGAATAATTTAAAAAAAAAATCGGTAATATGTTTTAACACGTTTTGTGAAGAGTACTGTGAACCGAATATAAAGTGTAAATAAGGTTTCATTTCAAAGAAGAAGAAGTAAAATCAGGGCACTGTACAGTGTACAGTCCCAGGTCTTGCCACTGGTGCTGTGAAAGTTTCCACCAGCCTTCACTAAAGGTAGATGTATGGTCAGCTTTGACTGCACCCTCCCAAGTTAAATCCACACGCACTGGTTCGTGCGGCAGACATTGGCCAACTGGCCCCAGAACAGTAAGTATGCGCCGACGACCAATCGTTAAGAACTATTGCATCGAAAAAGAAGGTTCAACGACACGCCACCCCCCTCCGCTAAGGTAAGTACCCCCACGATAGCTATGCGCGCCAAGCAAATTTGCTGATTCAGCGCGCCGAGCGCCACGAGAAATACCTCGCCTAGAGTGGGGATCGTTCCTGAATACCTCACACAACAGCTACTGTGCAGCACACAACGTCCACTGGTACCGTGAGTAATTTCAATTTTCTATTGATAATTGTTCATTTATCAATTGGCATGTGTTCTCTTTATTTATTTATGTACTTAAGCGTAATATTTGCAATTGACGACGATGAATCTTGCGAAATTAATTAAAAGCTTATTGGCGGTTCAGCCGTACCGTTCGTCGTTGTTGACTTTATTGATCACGTCCCTTTTCAATGCTAGTTTTTCGTGATTCCCCCCCCCCTTTACACGCTTTGCTTCCATTACATATTGACCGTATTCGTTTCAAATTTACATGAGAAGTTGTTTCATTACAACACACTATCCCACCGGAGCCCGTTCAAAAATATTAAGTCACTTTTTCCCCTTTGTGCCAGAGGCACCCTAGTGCACACTAACGCAGAAGTGGCGCTGGAACTCTAGACTAACTCAGAAGTAGGAGGTATTCTCAACACTTAACGACTAGTGCTGCTTGCCATGGTGTTAAAAGTGCAATCAGTTACTCGTAGTTTCAATAAAGCTCTGGTGGTAAAGCAATATAGAAACCGAAGCCTTTTTCGCGGCCACGGAAGCGGTGGTGGAAATTACCTGACGGCAAGACTTTTGCGTTAATGTGCACTCGTCTAAAGCCGTACGCAGACGGGCTATATCTTCCCTGATTTCGACGGGACAATATTGTGGGTAGATCCAGCTTACCGCGACTTGTTATTGCACACGCAGCAGCGACAGGAGCTTGCGGTTGCAATATTTTCGAGTAAAATAATTACAAGTTGCACAAAAGTGGAAAATATTGACTTTTTAAGCCAATTTTATTTTCTATACATCGTACTCTGCGACAACGTACACTATGTATGTACAATCTCGAAGCTTATAAACGAAACTTCGAGAAGTGTATTTCTGCTAGCTACATAGTTCTAACCTAGATACATATTTCTTTCATGCTATTAACTTTGCAGATGGAATCCCAACCATTGAAAGTAAAGTTTTAAGAAAAATGCAGGCTCTACATTTGCCATAGTAATGAATACATAACAGGAAAATTTGGTATAGAAATTGCTTTGAATTGCTTGAACGCGAAGAATAAGATCGGCCTAGACTAGACCCATCAACCTGAACTCTCTCCTCGAGCAACTTTCTCGCCGAGTCTGGTGGAGCATTTGTTGACAAAATACCACTCTCGGCAATTTTTGCTTCTCGTCTGCATTGGGCTCTGAACATTTTTCCGGTACAAGGATGCTCTTCCAACACGGCTACAGTCATCTCTGGTATATAAATTCAGTTGTGGTCGGTGCCCATCTGTGTACGTCGGAATGACGGCACGTTGCCAATTCGCCAGAGTCGCTGAGCACGGTGGGAGGAGCTTCCGTACGGGAAACATATTGGGCAATCCTCCTCATTCATCAGTCCGCCAGCATGCAGAACAGTGTGGTGCACGTGTATTATTAGATAGCTTTAGTGTTTTAAAGACTGCCAACAGTGATTTAGAATTAAGAATTTTAGAATCCCTTTATATCCACAAACTCAAACCCGACCTCAATAGCAACAACAGGTCCTATCCCTTGAAACTAGTCAATAGATATTTTTTTAGTCAACTTGTCCCTAAAAACTAGTCAATAGATATTTTTTTTTGTCAGCTTAATTAACCCTGTTTTGTATAGTTTGAATGACGCAAAAGTTTTTACTTCTGACTTTGTGCTTTTCAAAACTGATGATGGAGCATGTCTCCGAAACGTTTTAAAATGATATAATTTTTAACTATCGTTTTTGGTTTTAAATTTCTTATTAATTTGCAATTAGAGCAACAAAATGACTTACCTGAAGAACCTATTATAAGAGGGGAATAAAGTTCGTGAAGCAACCCACTAGGCCTGCAGAAAATATTTATCAGATACAAGGGTGCTGTTACACGAGCCATCAATGTTCGGCGTAAATTATTCTTCCTTGCACCTATTAGAATTGATGGATCAACTCACGATATTGGTCAAATTCTTATTTTTCTTTTTTTGCTGGAAAAGAGTCCTTAGACACTGTGGAAGTGTATCTTAAAATTTTATGGGGCTAGGGGCACTAGAACCCCCAAATAGAGGCCCATAGGGGCGTGGGCAGCGGTTTGAAAATTTCTAATGTAGACCGATTGTTCTGAAATTTGCACAATACATCTATTTTTGAAAAAAATAAATAAACACACATTTTTTTGTGATTTAGGCCTTAGTTTTTGAGATAATGGGAAATATATGTATGCATATACCTATATATTACCTATATATTTAAGCCCCACCACAGAGGGTTCCCAACGAGGGGCGGATCAGGGGTCAAAAATCATGCAATGATGCATGCATGTTATTTGTAGATGCTAATGCAACATAAATACAGCATTCACATTCCATTTATAGAGTAAAAAAGTGAAGTATAGGACATTTAACCACAATTTTGTTCGTTTTTTGCCTCTCCTGTAAAATGTAACTTTTTCGCTGGAAAACGAATAGATGTCGATAAGTGCTCACGCTAAAAAAAAAAAAATTTGGAATCCTTGAAACATTTCTGACAACGTTAGAGAAAAAACATTTCCCATTTTTACCCTCATATTTTTTTACTCCAGCTCAAAATCAAAATTTTACTTTTTTCACTATGTTTCTGTTAGCGATCAAAAATCGCATATCAAAAGAAGACGAAACAGAAAATGGTTAATCTGTCTCTATATCTTTGCTAGGAATTTTTCAAGGATTCTTGAGCTGTCTTTGTTTTTTTTTTTTTCTAGCATGAACACTTATTGACTTCTATTCTTTTGAAATTTCACCAAAAAATGAAATATCTTTATATATTTTCCATTATCTCAAAAACTCTGGCCTAAATCAAAAAAGTTTCACGAGCAAAATGTGTTTTTCTTCCAAAATTACATACATGAAGCAAGTTTCAGGCAGATCGGCTCACAAATAAAAAAGTTTCGAAAAATCTGAGTTGATTACTTGCTTTTACAAACACAAAGTAACTTAAGCGTACGAGCTAGGCCAGCTGCTCAGAATGGTGAAAAGCTCTAAATATCAGGATGCTGCTATAGAGCAGGAGCTTGAACCAGTCTGTGCAGTTAACGCACGTGTAAATACAACTTCTTCCAACTCTAAGCAGGTATGCGGCTATACGACACAGTTCAGAGGAAGTCACCAGTCGACGATTGACGTTTGGCCGTACCCGTTGTCAGGGTACGTACTGCCAAATTTATCATGAAACTTGGCATTACTTCCATAGAGCTAATGGGAATAATTTGTTCATGAAACTTTACAGACATAAACTGAAGGAACAAAAAATAGATGGCAATATTTGATCAAAGATTGCAATACTGTCTTACAAGGGATACAACAAATCAATAAAAATGTTGGGTAACTACGCTGAACTGGTAAAGCGTTAGTAGCATTTAGAAACGGTAGATAAAAATAACGTCAAGGCAGTTAACGTCCATACATACCTAGCAATTTTTTGCAATTCATCGACAGGAAAGAAAAACAGAAAATGTGCATAATTTTTGCGCTATAATATGAATTTTTGGATGTTTCATTCAAACTTTTAGTCACACAATATTTTTCTAGTCGATTATGTAGGGAATTCTAACCATATTATAGTCCATAGCAACCCATACATATTCTCCCCAAAATAATGGGAAGAATTCCACTCATGATCGTACGTACGAAAATCCGTTGATAACCTACCATGGTTATGTTCTACAATATATAGTGATCAAACATCCATGTACTACCATCTACCATATATAGTCTTCATACATCCATGTACTACCATCGACTTTCGTTTCCTGACCAACCTTAAACAACCAATATTGCCTCCACCAATATCGACCTAAATATACGAAAATCAACGTTATATTTGGTCGACATATCTACCACATTGTTTCATCATCCATAATCGGCCTTAATCTCTCAGACACCACTATATTCCACCATAATCACAACCATTATTTCCGACTGGGTAATATCATAACTGACACACACAGTTAGGAGCAGTAAGGATAATAATTCAGATCCCCGAGTTTTATGGAGATGAATGTACGTATAACCTACAAGCAATATCGTTCACACAGTTATATGCTGTGAAACATAAATGTAACAATAAATACCTCTACTTAGTGCAGCAACCTATTGAGAAACGCAGTTATAACAAGGGAATGCACTAAACACAGTTAAATACTGTGAAAAACGGTTACTACATACATAAAAAAAATATACAGAAAACGCAGTTAAATATTACGCTCACAGTTACAAGTACATAATGTAAAAAACGGAATTAAAGACTGTAGATGTAATAGTTAAATACCGCTGTTGAACCAAATAATAATAATAGCTATATAGCATATAGCTACAGTATAATATGCATCTCTGTTAACAACATTTCGTAATATAACTGTTCCCACACACACACACTCTCTCCAATATATCTAAGCCACCGTTAGCACCAGACGTCCATCACAAGTACTTTTTGCAGCCACTGTCCCCCAGGGAGGAGAATCAAGGCCTGTAAAACACCTGATCCCGTTTGGATTGAGATTGGATCCCATTTATGGCGTTGAAGGAAATCATTCTCGGTTGTCAGGGGAAATTAGCGCACTCGAGCGGAGTATCGGAAGCGAGAAATTTTCCAGGACTCTTCAAGTTCTGCAACCGACGACGATAGCAAGCCTGCAGCTCCTCGATCGGCTTGCAGACTGGGAGCGAGTGTGCTACATGGTGCTGTGAGATGTTGTGCTGATAGTGCTGTACCGTATTCGTTATCATTACTATTATATAAGTTGCTTAAACCTCCGTAGACACAACTATGGCAATTTAAAAGAGAAATAAGAGGGATATCTAGTACGTCAATAGACACGTAGAATTCATTCACGAGGGTGAACCGTATCAGTGGTGGAGAAGTAAACCTTAAGTAAAAGTGCATGTGGAGGAGAAATCAATAAGAATCAAAGTAAAGTTGGGGCAAGTTGAACTAAATGGCAGGCAGTAGACGGCCCAACAGGGAGCAGAAGTAGAAGACAATTAGGAGTAAACGGCAAGTAGAAATGTAAAAAGACTTGAAGGATTTTCGGAAAGGTCCCTTTGAAAAAGTGTATGAAATTCATGAGTGCGGCAATAAAAATAGTAAACGTCAACACTGCAAAATTTCGCAAATGACTGCTTAAGAAACGGACAAACTGATGAAACGTCATGAATCAGCAAAATTTTTTGTAGTGACGGGCTGAGTACAAAAATGAGCTAGATCCAATAGAACTTCAACTTACGAGATCGAATGATGATGAGAAACGAGAAAAAGAAAAGCAGGCCATCGAGAAAACGAGATCAAATAGTAAACAATTCCTCGCTTATCTTTACTCCTACTCATTTGTTAGGTCTAAAGTGGGGCCGATCGTGAGTGATAGACGATCTATACTGTCGATGACGACTATAAAATTATACGAATGCGTAGCTGCCAATGGCAAAAGTATTAAGTGACACAATTCGTATCCCCGTTAATTCGTAGCTTGAATCGACACGTAACCATTTAAGCTTTATTTTTGGAATGCTTAATTGAGATCACTCACCAGTGAAATGAACTCGAACTGTTTGTTGGTCTGCGTATTGATACGATTGAAAACGCTTATGAATGCTAATTAATAGACTTTGACTTCACAAAGCTTAACATTAAACTAGCCATTAACGAAGTTAGCGTCAACAGCCCAGCGGGACCCAATGATGCGCCTGTAAAAATCGTTAAGTGTGAGGTGCGCGCCTCCTATCCACTCGCCCTCATGCGGCGGAAATCAAAGATGAAGGGTTAAATTCCAACCACCTATACAAATTCTCCTTGTGACACCTATCCTCAGCGCTGCAAATAGTATATCAAGGATCCACCAACTATAGACCTGTATCGTTGACTAACCACGTAGTGGACACTAAAAAAAATTATTAGAAATCCCTCAGTGTGTCAGTTGCGTGAAGAGCAATAACCTATGATTTGCAGGTGGGTCATGACAGTCTTAATAGGGCCAGATGCGTCAGTAGGATGCGGTACGAGAGTCTATACTCACGTCAGACCAACGTGGTTTCCGACAAAACGATGTACCACATTTCAACTACTAGAGCATTATGAGTCTGTTGTAGCTGCGCTCTGCTAAGGCAAGAATGTGGACATAATCTATTTCAAGGAGATTTATTACAGAGGAGGAAGCCCTGCCGCCTTAAGTTAGACGAGCTAGCATTACAACCTTTCCGGTGTGGCTGTGACGCGACGTATTGTAATTGGATTATTGTATGAATACCTTCTTACGGGGAGAAATCAGATCAGCCATATAAGTGAGTGCCTCTGGCACCCGTTGGCTGTAGCGAACGAACAGACATTAATCTCATTGGTGGGAGTGACGCGGGAGAAACAAACAAACAAACTGATGTGCTAATATGCGATTGGTGTATACAGCGACTGGCATTATGGCCACACCTGAAAGCCACACTTGAAACTTGAGCTTCACGGTCAAGGCTCCTGGCTCCCTCCTGTCTATTAAACCTCCTTGATCGATTTAGACTGCAGTTGAGAACCGAGCTTTAAGAAATGATGGCAATGATTCCGTAATGAAGTTTTTACCTATTGTTCTTGCTTGCAGTAAGGGTTTTGCTGCACAATATGCTTCATACCTCTAGGCCTCCTCTTCCATTAACACGTTAAGCGCCATATGTACCACCGGTGGTACACAGCAAGCTTTTACTTACGGCCATATGTACCGGTACATAAGAAAGCTTCAATGATTTGACAGCAACAGAACTCAAAGAGTTATAAGTGAATCTTCATGAAATTTTGAGGAAATGTTCTTAAATTAATGAAAGTTGTGCTATCATGAGATTGCGAGAGTAAAATTTCCCTCTTGTAAGTAAAGGAGCGAGTATTAGTTTTGAAATGCTTGGAAATCAAATTCGAACAAAAAAACATATAATCTAGTGAAAAGAATTGACCAGAAATATTGAGTTGCTGCTGTATCCTGAATACCAGCAGTTGATCCATCAGGATCGAATTCTTGTGGCAATGAGAATTAAAAAGGCTTTTTGACCTCTGCTCAGCGTGAAGTTTTCAACTGCCAGGAAGGAATTCAACTAAGGAAAACAAAAGCAAAATTGATTATGCACGACAGGAACGCAAGCTCCATGCATTATAGAGCCTCTCTTATACAACGCTCAAAAGGATCTACAGTACAATAAAAACCGATGTTTATTTAGTTGTTTTTTTTTTTGTTTGTTTGTTTTCTGTCACGCTTGAAGAAAACAGAAAAAATTAGCCAAGTTTGAAGATGGTCTGCACCCAGTCAATTTCTGATATAAACTAAAGGGGGAAAAATTGTCGCCTAGCACTCTCATACATTCTGATTCCTACTTTTTACCCATAAAAATTTTCGCCGCATCAGTTACTTTTCAAACTTTATTTAATTCGTTGACGATACAGTAGAGCTCCTCTACGCTTCTCCCGTTGGCTTTATTATAGCCGCATGTTGAACCCGCCAAGTACAAATAAGCAAAACGAAGGGTGCTGCCTCTTTTACAAATTTCCTAACAGGTATACGTTTCTTCAGTAACTAGTGAACTAGCGGGTATAAAAAGAGATTGCTGCCACCCTCAGTAAACAAGATGACAACTACATAGCACGGATTGGTCCTTAATACTGACCACAGACTAAGGAAAACACACAGGCAGTTCTTCAGTATTTTTGCAAGAAAATTGTGCCTGAACAATGACGGCACAATCCTCACTTTGCTATTTTCTTCAAAAGTTGGTATACAGGATACACGTTTCATCTAGATAGGTTGGTATACAGGATGCAAGCTTCATTTTTTTTTTTACATAGCTCCAGCCGCTCGAAATTTCATCGATGGTTAATAGCTTTAAAACTCTGAACCCAGGCTTTTTAAAATGAATTGATCCTGGAGTCTTCTACATTCTAAGATGGTAAGAATACGCAGTGATTTCCATTGATGAAACTGACGACTTGTTAGTTTTGCTCAGTCTAAATATTTTTCTCGTCATATGACACTGTTCATGGAACACCGCTAATGTCAGAATAATGACGTCATAGGAATCTCGAGGTAGAGTTGAGCTGCGCTTAGAAGATGCATGTCTGTGTTTTCGTTAGTCTTTGATACCGACTCTTGCTCTACACCCCTCGGGTTCCCTCGGCTGTATAGTTTACATTAGCCATCCCTTCGTTGTCCATGCAAGGTTTCCATACTGTTAAGGTGCTTTTCGTTTGGCGCAAATATAAGCTGCCTGTCTCAGTATGCTAACACATGTACTGTAATATTTCTACATCCGTGCTTTCTCAGGTGAATAATTAATTTCGACTGTTATACTTATTGTTGCCCATGTATTATCGAAACAAAAGAGAAAAAACAT
This sequence comes from Parhyale hawaiensis, assembly GCA_001587735.2. NCBI lineage: Eukaryota > Metazoa > Arthropoda > Malacostraca > Amphipoda > Hyalidae > Parhyale > Parhyale hawaiensis. Next base: position 6,327,126 of record LQNS02020117.1, on the reverse strand, counting down.
GCAATTTCAATATCCTAATAAACTAAATCGTTTCGTGTAATATTTCGTGTCCATTGCATAGTGAAATAGATGGGCGAAAAAATAGGCCAGGTTGTAGATTTTGTAATTAAGTTACGTTTTCATAGCGATCGATGACTAGGTTACAGAAGATGATAAAAGTGGGATCCTTATCCCTTTATCTGAATGCACTTCTGGCTTGAAACACTTCTCGAAATCGAAAAATATATTTGCAGCTTCTGGAGTCTGATTATATAACTTTTTTCTCTCCTGTCACGACGTACAAATGCGGCAGATGATCAACGAGGCACTCATGAAGTGATGATTTTTCATGGCTAGTAGACACAATTATTTCTTCTAGCTTGCTGCCCTTCCTTGACGGAGCAGTTTTCGCTTCACAATCTAAGATGTCAGCACTTCAATGAGCATGATTATATTTGAGCTTGAAAGACAGTATCAAGGCTAGGGTGCGCTCACATTGCATATAAGCTGACTAGAGTTACATTCAAGTTCATTGCAGAGTTCTACTCAAGATTTTACTTCTGCCTCTCACTATGGACGACGCACGTTTAAGAAGATGGAGACTGGAGGATAGGGAACGTAAAAGATGAGCGAGACTACTTCAGTCTCATGAACACAGTTAATTTACAGAGGATAGTTATGTCAGATGTGAGTGTTTGCACATACGGCCGTACAACCTCAAGATCTGTGATGTCAAGTCACTTCTTTTCCAGCAAGGAATCTTGGGTAATTTCACAATGGCGTCATGCTATTGACTTGACTTCATAATTCTGAAGTTTTGTACGGTAGTATGCGCAAACACTCAGATCTGATATAACTATATTCTCTAAATGAAATGTGCTAAAGAACAAAGACGTGCTACCAATGGAGAGAGATGAAGCGTCTTTGCGATACAATGGCAAGAAAGACTTGAAGCAGAAAAGTAATAGAAAGGAATAACAGCTGCTGACAAGTGTGAGGGGGAAAATATGGAAAAGGCAAGTCAACGAAAAGAGCACCTAAGAATCGGAGAACAAGAAAGGATCGACAAAGAAATTGAAGAAGCGATTCAAAGAAAAGAAGATTCCGCACCGGCCTATATTAATTAAGAATATCGACTATTGCGTGAACTTCTACTTCACGCGCGGGTCCACCAGTGTTTATGTAATCGACATTCAATATTACGCATGCGGCCGCACAATCTGTGGTGGACTGCAGCCGTACACTTTACTGACCCCAAGTGGGCGTTTACCTGTTGCACGAACATTGCATTTGGGTTTCCTCTTTGGGATGTGCTTGAAGGCGCCTTTACCTATGGAGGTTTGTTTCGTGGACACGACGTACTCCCATTAATATTATATGGACGACTTAAACTAACCTAACCGTCCTAATCCCCAAAGAGAAACTTTCGACGCAACAAAATAGATAAAATTACGAGTTATTTAAGGTTCTGCAACTGCAAACAGTGCTCCAGCAGGAGAGAGATAATGTGGATCTCAGGGTGTCAGAACACTAACTGATACCACCGACGAAAATTGCTGAAATGAAGGTCCATTGTGACGTCAGCTGTGCAAAGCAAATTTTTCTATCGCACACAGCCGAAACTCAGTATGCAGTAAGTTATGAATGAGTATTCTATTAGATTTTTCTATCCACCGCAATGTGTTTTGTCTGTATTGTCTTATCAATAGGACATTGAGAATTCTAGAGTAGCAATACGCGACGCAATTTAATGCTCGTCTATTAATCACCCGAGACTGGTCAGTTATTCGCTCAATAATATCATCGTCTGGATTAGCATTGCTTACTTTGCTTATCGTACTTTGCTAGGTGTAGATCTGTCACGACCTAAAATAGCACAAAACATTTCTCAAGTATAGTGCACTCGGGTACAAGACTATCAATAATTGTCACATTCACGTTAATTGCTGTAATAGCGGTAAAATTATTATGCAATTTCTATTCGTCTCTCATTAACCTGTATCATTTATATTAGTAAATATTTCAACTACGTAAAACTTACGGTTCTGGGCTCAGATTTAGCAAGGCAGATTCGGGCATATAAACCGGCCCGGCCGTAGCGTATCTTACAGTTACCTCTTGCAAGTTCATTTACTCAAGCATGCAGCTAGGTCTCTCATTGACCGAGAGTACAGAGGCTTGTGCGTAACGGTTTACAGACATAATTACAAGCGTGGGGTTCATAGATCGTGTTTTCCTTGGAAAGTAAAGATGCAGCATCTCTATATTTAAATTTTAAGAGTTACAAGACAGTACATAAGTCCTGCCTCTCTAACGTCAGTAAATCTGGGTCCTGGTCCCTTGGTGCCCCCTACACGTCGTAGATTGATTCCGGATGCTATAGTTTTTTCTATAATACACGTAATTAGACCTTTAAACCTTTATTGTTCTCAGTTCACATTAAACAAATCACAATGATAAAATTGCCTGCTACATTGATCAAATCTACAGAGAATCAGAGAACAAACCCTTTAAAAGCTACTCGGAAATTCTAGGGCACATATCTTTTCAAATCATTTGACTGTCTTACACAGTTTCCAATCATTTTACTTTCCTAAACAGTAATTTCTAAAAACAGGTTTGAAAGGCTGTGTGACATGGGTTCAGTGAGGTCATTTGGAATACTATTGTAGCTTTGCACACACTGAAATACAGTTAACCGTTTCTGAATATCTAATCTTACAGGCAGTAAATTGAATCGTTCATTTCTGGTATTCTGCAGATTGGTGGAAAGAAGCGAGCTGAAATGGGCCTCAAATATAACAGAATCTTCAGACAAAGCTTTGTGCAGAAACTGCAGAATAAAATACTTATGAATATCTTTAAATTTCGGCAGATGAAGTTTACCATACATGGCAGTCGTTGACATCAGTGGAATATTATTCACATCTATCTTGACGCGCAGCATTATCCTGAGAGTATCATTCGTTATGGTGGAAATCTGTTTCAAGACGTTATCTGTCGCTCCTCCCCAAATGACAATACCGTACGTTAGCTGTGAATATAGTAAAGAATAATACAGAGACAATAAAGCACGCTTTGGTAGAAATTTTCCTACAGCATATATATATCGCCCTTCGTTTTGCTCAGCTTAGCAAACAGGCTATCAACATGTTTTGCTTTGAAAATTTCAAGTTATTGTCAACAATTACACCAATATATTTAAAAGAATTTACCGACTCTTCTTCAATACCTTTGAAGAAAACATCAGGTAGATCTACGTTCGTATAAGTACTAACAAGCATGAGTTTGCTTTTAGTTACGTTTGGAGTAAACCTGTTAGCACAGAGCCAAGTTACCAGATGCTGAATATGTCTTTCAATTTTCAGCACAGCACCTTGTAATGACTGATCATTTACATAAAATACTGCGTCGTCCGCAAATAAAATTACATTCGCTTCATGGATGTTAGCTATGTCGTTGATAAAAATGTCAAAAAGTAGAAGCCCCAAAACAGATCCTTCTGGCACTCCAATATCAACATCATTATTTTATCTTAGAATACTTGCCGTCGATAACAACAAACTGTTTACGGATTGTGAGATAACTACTAAGTAAATCGTTCACTACACCTCTAACTCCAATGGGATCAAGCTTTTTAATTAAAGTTCCTTTGTCAACTGTTTCGAAGGTTTTTTGCAGATCTATGTACAAACCTACAGTATGAGTTTGCTCTACAAGAACTACTACCACATTCGACACAAAACTGAACACTGCTTTAGCGGTGTTCTTTTTTGCTTAAAACCGTATTGCACTACACTAATTGCACATATAAACTTCACAATGTTGAGTAATTCGTCCATGAATAGTTTTTTTCGAAAATTTTATTAAAGATAAAAAGAGTTGGTACTGGTCTAAAATTGGAAATTTCATTAGCACTGCCTTCCTTATGCAATGGAATGACTCTGGCAATCTTCAAAGTATCCGAATAGATTCCCACTGCAAGGCACTTATTAAAAATTGGAGACAGGTATTCAACAATATACGGTAAAACTTATAAGAAACGCCTGGGTTGAATTTCATTCATCTGATATCACTAGGTACTCATGGAGGTAACTAAGGCTAAAATTTAATCACATGACACTGGTATACAATTTCATTCGGAATCAAGTCGATGGCTAAGAACTTCATATTGAAGATGGTTACTAGGTAGAGATTGCACAAGATTAGTTGATACAGAACAAAAATAATCATTAAATGATCAGCCAGTTCTGTTCGCATCTCTCGCACTGAGTGATGAGTGCCACGGGAAAGTAACTCATTTCTAGTTTTCCAGGACTTTTTAAGATTGTTCGCTGCAGTTCTTATTTGATTCATATAATGGAATTCTTTGCTAGCCTAATAAGAGCGCCGAGCACATTACGAAACGCAGTATAAGATCGTTCAACTATTATATTTCTTCGGTACATACTAAATAATTTGGGTTTCTTTTTAATGAGGTGCTATATATCTTTAGTAACCCATCTTGCAGTAGCAGGCCTGGATACTGCACGCCTTAGAGGAAAAGCCGTATCATATGCACAGTAGAGCCAATCCAATAATATTTTCAACTCACTAGAGGGATTTCCTTCACAATCGACTAGAAGAGATAATCGTGATATAAGGTCCACATAATAATTTTCACTATTTACGTCATTGAGGTTACGATAGACATAGTGCCCTTCGTTACGTTGATTACTAGAGAAAATTGCATAAACAGGTCAATGATCAGAAATTTCGACATTCACCACCCCTGCAGACTGTGTTTGACCAAATATGATCCAGCAGAGAGTATTTAATATGGACATTTTCCTTGAAATTCTTGTAGGCAAATTGACGATGGGGAAGTAACCATATCCGGTCACAAGTGATGTGTAGTAAAGTTACACATAACGCGTCTTTTTGTACTCACGCTATATAGTTACCCACAGAACGCGATCTAAAACTATTTTATAGTCGTCCCTGAAATTCATAGAAAACGTGTGTTAGGAATTAGAGAGAAAAATGCCCGAGTTATTGGGATGCCTGAAATAACCTTTAACAAAATATGCATGTTCATTCAACAGGAGTATACATTGAGTTGAATACAACAACAGTACTATTTTACTGCTAGCTGATAATAAAACAGCTATTAAAAATGTCTTATTATGGTTAAACAATGAAAAATAAACGCTGTTGTGTCTTATATTTTCTACTTTTTTCTGCATTGTTCCTAGAGTACTTTCTGTTAGCTTAAATTATCTTGCAGTGTTCATATACGAGTCATCGGCTTCCTGTTTCTCAAAACTTACCTTTTTAAATCAATACTAACTTAATTTCTTTTCCTTGACAGCTTGTTTTTCTTTCTTGCTCTAAAATCCACCGTAAGGGTGTATAAAACTGCAATATATGCAGAAACAGATACGATTAGGTTTCCATCAAACAACAGCTGTTGCACTGCATTCACCCAACAGTAGTTTTACTCAGAAAGGAAAGAGCGTAACGGGAGAAGTCACGAGAAATATCGAATATTGACGTCATCAATGATGTCACCCCAACGAATGATACGGCTGAGCAGCCTATGAGTATTCTAATTGATTTCGCAGAAAATTGCAAATTTTATCTCTAAAGCGCATGAATAAATGAAGAGAACATATACCAATTGAACAAAAAAACAATTAGCAATAGAAAAATGTATTGAAGGCCGGCAGAAATATTCAATTCACCAGAGGCACGAGCTGGGCCGGTATGGTCCCCAGATTTACCTTCTTCTTCGAAGTCAAGCCTTATTTATACGTCGTCATATTCCGTTTATAATGCTGTTGACAAGAGATAACAAAACACACCACCGTATTTTTTTTACTTAATGCATTCAATATCCCGCTCCTGAGTGGCCAGGTGCTTGAGCTGCACCCATACAGACAACACAGTAAATGGTTGTCGTCAGATACGAAAAGGTTGAACAATAACTGTTCCTATGGGTGCTCCCACGTCAAGAAATAACACTGCTTATATTTATGGGTATGATTAAGAGCCCATCCTACGAAGCCCAGGACCGAGCCCTCAAACAGTTTAGGCGTCTTTTTGTGACCAGCGCGCGGATGATTCCCCCTGATCGCGCATGATTCGTGCGTTTTTGTGACAGCATTTTGACGTGATTCTGATAGCAATCAACTGTGATCAGTGGTGAGAATTGATTACATCGTGATTTCCTCCGCAGGCTAATCATGCGTGATCAATGAGTGATTCCCGCTGTTGGACAAGTAAAAATTCAAAATTTGAAATGCAAAGTTGTGATGTTTTCTTAAATTTATGGATAAATTGAATAATGTTATGATGATTTTTTGTNCATGGGAACCTCTGAGGCCCATGAAAACACGACCTCCCCACCGGTCCTCACACAAAGAAATGAGGTGTTGCCGAAAAGAAACAAAAAAAAATACGTAGGAGTACTATCGGGAGAATCGGCAACAGAGGAACGGCCCCCTACAAGGTGCTTGAGCTGCACCCATACAGACAACACAGCAGATGGTTGTCTTCAGATACAAAAAGGTTGAACAATAACTGTTCCTCTGGGTGCTCCCACGTCAAGAAATAACACTGCTTATATTTGTGGGTATGATTAAGAGCCCATCCTACGAAGCCCAGGACCGCCCCTCAAACAGCTTGACTCGTCTGTTTGACGTCATTCGCCGACACTGCGGTCACACACACTGCGGTCACACACACACTGCTTCTTGATTCCAATTATAAAGCAGCTAGCTTAATCATAACCTTAATGCGAGGGTAAAATAGCATTTTAAAAAGTCACCTTCAAATGTTTACTTCAAAATATTGTATTTCATGCAAATATTAAGGATTTAACGAGTGCATGCGTTATTTGAACTTAGAAATATATTTTGCTAAAATTCCAATGGGAATTACAGAATGTGTGAATTTAATGCACTGGCCTTTTCGTATGGACTTACTTTGGGCTATCATTGGGTAATTCATCGATAAATGTCAGGTTGTATTAGTTATCGTAAAAATAACATTTTCTTCAAAATCAGTATCGCAGAAAACATTAAGGAAGGACTATCAATATTACCGAACAATTCGCGCTGTGTGAATTCCTCGAACTGAATTTTCTGTCGCGTCGTGAGAATATCGCGCTCTGTGAATCGCGCTATGTGGGACTTTTCTGTAAATTCTATAACTAACGCCAGTTCTAGAGGATTAAACAAGTTTACATTAAAGTCTCCACAGAGTAACGATGGATTATCTCTCGGAATTCTGGAAATAAATTGCTCTGAGAAGTTATTAAAGGCAGGTATTTGTGACCTGTGGGGTCTGTAGAAGCACAATAGTTGAAAAATTATCTGCTCTTTCTAAAGTCTCAAGGTTAATACTTGGCACACTCCTCACCAGTACATGTTAGATCACTAAATCTGTCAACACTCCAGTTTTTCCGAACGTATATCACTATTCCACCTCCGAAATTGCTCCGATATGAGCTATATTTATGGTAGCCATCCAGAGCATATGTCAGATCACTATCTTCAGTAACAAGTCTCTACCACAGTAATAACATCAAACACGGCATTTGTTACTAAGAGCAAAGTTTTTCGCATGCTACGAATGTTGACAGAGAGTATAGACAATGCACAAGTTGACACCGGTAGAGACATGAAATCGTCAAGTGCGACATTTTCACATTCATGGGCTGGAACATCGGCTACAACATCATTATCAAGGGTGAATTTAGGTAACAACATTTAATCTCTATTAATAAATTGTTTTCTAAGCTTGAAGTAACTGACGATTGAAGTTTGTTGAGGTCACTAACTGAATTAATGGGTATCGCTCGCATTATGCCAAATTTTCACACACTTTACCATTAAAATTATAAACTGACTCTACAGAGGTATAACTACTTTTCAACTGTCTTAACGTGTAATGGAGCTTTGATCTCAAGAGTTTGCTCACCCTTGATGAGCTGGAGTACCTTATTCCTGGCAATCTTCGTGGCGAAGGAGACCTTGAGGTGCGCTGCATCCTTACCAAAGGCTAACACCTCCAGTACGTTAGAATCAACTACAACCGGGTTTATTTCTTTCAGGGGTTGCATTAGAAGATCCTTAGGTTCTCCTGAAGTCCGAGATTTTTTTCTTTTCATAGCTTTTACGACATTTTCAATTTTTTCCTTGAAATTTGAGGGTTGCGCCTAAAGCTTCCTGTTCTAACTGATCAGTTCTTTCATTCATCTTGTCTGCTCATCTACCATGAGAATCAACCGATAGTATATATGTCCTCTCGCGGAAACGACGTAGCTTCAGTTGATGACGACGTGCCAGAGGAACCATTGGCTGTATTCCTACTCTCATTCACCACTTCAGCAAAAGTTTTCCGGGACTGAAGAGCTTCTACATCTAAGCGAAGAGCGATGTTCTTGGCAACCAAGCGTTCCATATTTTCCACTATATTCGAATTTATGGAATGGATTCTCTCAATGCATTCGCCTACTTTCATCCTGTAATCAGTTTTGCCATCGCTAAGGAGATCGGTGCAGGTTTTCCGTGTTCTTCCTACTCCTTTCTTTGCAGGTTTATGATTTTTGAGGAAACTAATCATCTTCTCGATTTTATTCATGTCTCATTTAAGCGACTGGTTTAGTGTTTGATTTACCGCATTTCCATCAATTGAATCATCACTGATGTCGTCACAAGAGGTTTCAGCATCACTGTGGTTTTCTTCTATTGCGACGGCAGGATGTTCTTTCACGTTGGTCTGTCTTACTCATTATGTCATTATACCCTGGCGGAAGCCATAAACGATCGTGTTGCGAACTTTCATTAACACGCATGAGAACAGCAAGTCCGGGAAGGAGAAAGGATCCGTTGAAAGCACCATTAGAGACTTTTGAAAATGAAAAGAAGTAGAGCGTGCACAAAATAAAGCAGCTCGAAGGCCTACGCAACCCTAACGTAACTTTCTACTGGCTCGACTGAGTCGACTCTATATAACATTGGCATCCCCATCTAGCATCAGTCTATGGCCACCTAAAGGATCTGAATCCTGTAAAAACTGACAAGTAATTGGTGTACTTCTCCATTGGAGCTGGTAATATTCATAGCGGGTAAATTCATCGACGGTATATTCATCGAATCGTAAATTAATCATGTTGCATTCCGAACACAAATTTCCAGGCAGTTATGCACCGATTACTTCATCGTTCAAATACGCAGCAAATATTTGAGCAAACGATGCTTTACTATTTCCAAGCAACAACCTCTATGCCTTTCCGCATCCATTGCATCATCATCTTCCAAATGCGTAGTGGGAATTCAGCAAGCACAGTACAATCGGCGACTCACAGAACTGGTTATTTCGCCAACAGAGCCGCTTTGATCTGCTGAATTTTCTATATTATTTGTGAGGCCCGCAATCACACACCGCGGCCGAACGCCGATTACGAACACAGAATGCAGAGGCTCGTGATTGTTTAGTCTTTTGGTGCACGGAAGACAGGAACAAAGGAAATCCTAATGGACAATCAAGGCAACGGTAATGTCATCAAGACTTTCCTCGGGGCAGTAACGCGTTTGTTTCCCTTGCGGCTCTTGCGTTGCTAATGACTTGGAATTAGTCATTTCTGCCTCATCTCTCGCGTGTGGCAATGATGGCGGATTGAAAGGTAAGTAGAGTTGCAGTTATGAGTACTTCTGACAGTGTATGTAGGGAAATTATTTTAAATACTAGAGTGCCCGCGCTGTCAATAATGACGGCGAAGAATTTGTAATGACCCGTTTTGAGTGCCCGTATCATCATCGCAAAGATATTAAGGCAGAGCCTTACATGTATAGAAGGGAGCTCCCTGTCCGGGCAATGCCGCGTGTTGACGGGACATGCACTTAATGATTTCGTAGGTTATCAATTATTTAGGGTAGACGGTTCAGCTCCCTTCTATACATGTAAAGCTCTTATTAACTTCCTTGTGTAAGATGCTGCGCAACTGCCAACTTGAATTATGGAACGGTACAGATAAGCGTGCAAGGCTGAACAACCTCAACCTTTCTTTTATTGATACGTAAAAACGCGATGTTTTTTGCCCGCATTCGATATTGCTTCTAATAAATACTGAGCTCTGTATCCAAGATACTCGAGAGTGGCATAGGCATATAACTCGGACTCGGAAAATTTTTTCCTCAAGAGATAAATTGTTCTGTTGAAAGAAGAACCCAAAATGTGGTGAAAATAATTTGCTGCCAAGAAATCATCGTGGTCACAGTTCATTTACAGAAGGTAGTTGTGTCAAGTTTGGGTGAATGCGCTTCGCTCTTAAATTTCCAAGTTTGTGAGGTCAAAATTACGTAACGCCACAGTGGAAATATCGAAAATTCCTCGCTGCAACAGTGGCTTGACGCAATTGTGACGTGACAAACCTGAAAATTTAGGGGCGAAGCGCATACACTCAAATTTGACACAACCATCTTCTATAAATGAACTGTGATCCGTGGTCTTTACGTGCCTGCTGACCGCTCAAGAATATCTTACCAGTGGACTCGATAATCTTCTATATATTAATACGCTTGTATCTACGTTTGTGTGTGTGGGTGTGTGTCTGTGTGTCACGCTCTTCACAAATAGAAAGGCGCAAATTAGAGACTTGACTTCATTTCCCCCGTATCATATCTACGCTTTCGTTTTTTTTTTTTACAAAAATTTTGCTCGCTTTGCTGGTAGCGGATGGCATTCCTCATAGGGTCTGAGGCGGTAGATAGTATTGGCATCTCTGCTCTGAATGTATTTTTTGAAGAGAATATGCTGCTGGGAAAGCATCAGCCAGTACAGTGCGATGTCTGAGGAAATGCAATGACATCTTCAAAACTAGAGGAAATGCAATGACATCTTAATTTAGACAAAAGAATTCTCTACCGCGAATGAAACAATTGACCCAATCTATTTTCGTTCATTGTATACTACTTTGTATTGCATTAAACAGAGCAGGGAAATGATGGGTTTTGATCAGCAGTACTCGCGGATTCCGAAATAGTGAGAAAAAATCGGATACGCCGACAAAAAATTAGAACGTGTAACCTTATGGCGAGCTAAATTATCGGTGAATTGTGGGAAACGGAGCTTTAAAAAAAATGTGTGCAAATAAAAGGAGAACATTGCAAGAAGTACCATCGTGTTTCTATGCTTTTGTCAAGGCACAAGTGCGAATTCTCTGCTGAGAGAACAAATGAGTGATACATTTTATAAAGTGAGAGCATTAAAAAATCGTCGAATTCTCACGGGTCACCCACGCATCACGTTAGAGACGGAATGCGTAACGATAGACATAACATAACCTAACCTAACCTATACAAAAAAATCCACTATATTAATATCTCACCCCCTGGGGGGTTTACGGGGGGAACATAGCTACTATTAACATTCAACACTGATTTAACCTAACCTAACCTATCACATAAACCTAATTAACTTATCAACATATTATATTAGAGAAATATTGTACTATAAAAAAAATTATTAAATAAAATCATGATAGGTTTTCGGGAAGGAAGGGAGGAAAGTATCTTATATTTTAATTAGATACGGGGTGGGCCAACCCCCCCCCCCCCCTCTCATGTTAGTTGGGGGGGGGGGGGGCANTACGTTTGCCATCTTCTGCAACCCGGCCTATTTTCTGCCTATCACTTTCAATGGAGCTTCAGAGGAGCACCAGAGCCTCCAACCTGGGCTAATTTCCGCCTATCTATTTCGTTAAGAGCGTGACACCAAACAAATAAATATATATATGTTTATATATTTATAAACACACGACGGTCATTCTTAGTATTAGGTAGATACTAGAGTGCCCGCGCTGTCAATAATGACAGCGAATAATTTGTTATCACCCTTTTTGGGTTGCTCGCATCATCATCGCAAAGATATTAAGACAGAGTCCTTACATGTATAGAAGGGAGTTCTCTGTCTGGGTAGTGCCGCTTGTTAACGGGACATGCACTTTATGATTTCTCAGGTTATCAACTATTTAGGGTAGACGGTTCAGCTCCCTTCTATACATGTAAGGCTCTTATTAACTTCCTTATGTAAGATGCTGCGCAACTGCCAACTTGAATTATGGAACTGTACGGATAAGCGTGCAAGGCTGAACAAACCCAAGCTTTCTTTTAGTGATACGCAAAAACGCGATGTTTTTTGCCCGCATTCGATATTGCTTCTAATAAATACTGAGCTCTGTATCCAAGATACTCGAGGGTGGCATATAACTCGGACTCAGAAAATGTTTCCTCAAGAGATAACTTGTTCTGTTGAAAGAAGGACCCAAAATGTGGTGAAAATAATTTGCTGCCGAGAAATCATCGTTGTCACAGTTTATTTGCAGAAGATAGTTGTGCCAAATTTGGGTGAATGCGCTCAAGGAGCTTCTATAGAGAAGGAGGGAGCCAGTAACCTAGCCCGTTGAAGCTCAAGAGTCTCTTATGGCTGTCAGCCAGTTGTCCTATGCGCCAATCGCATATCAGTAAAAAGTCTCTTATGGCTGCAGCCAGTCACTTAAGCACCAATCGCATATCAGCAAACTCGGTTCGTCTGCTGCTCCCCCGTGAAACTCAGTGTTCCCCCGTCTTTTCTACCAATGAGCGTCTCAGCCATAAGAGATCTGGTTGACTCGCTGGCAAATCTGTAACTGGGCCACAAAGCTCCCTCCTTCTCTATTGAAGCTCCTTGAATGCGCTTCGCTCTTAAGTTTCCAGGTATGTGACGTCAAAATTACGTCACGCCACTGTGGAAATATCAAAGATTCCTCGCTGCAACAGTGGCGTGACGCAACTGTGACGTCACAAACCTGAAGATTTAGGGACGTAGTGCATGCATTCAAATTTGACACAACTATCTTCTGTAAATGAATTGTGATCGTGGTCTTTACGTGCCTGCTGACCGCTCAAGAATATCTTACCAGTTGCCTCGACAATTATCAACAAAATAATAAAATAAGAGTATCAGCTGAAATTTGAATAAAGGAAGATGGATGGATGGAAGAGATTGTTTAGAGAAGCTGTAAGTATTTACTTTGAGCGGACTACAACACTGTCAAAGAGAGACCGAAATCAGATATACAGTTCGAGTGCCATCATATGCAACCTGGAAATTTTCTGCCTATCAGTTTTCTATGAAGCTTGGAGCTTGGCGGGATGACCATATATATATATATATATATATATATATATATATATATATATATATATATATATATATATANCTTGGAGCTTGGCGGGATGACCATATATATATATATATATATATATATATATATATATATATATATATATATATATAGTCTTCAAGCAGATGAATACACTGATGAAACCAGGAAGCCCAGAGCTAATTTTTGCCTATCTATTTCGTTAAGAGCATGACACGAAACCTATAAATAAATGAAATAAATAAATTTAGAAATTCAGAAAAATATACACACGACGGTAATTCTTAGTATAGATCGGCTAAGGTTTGGAATTTGTAACCGGCATCGGTATCTGGTCGTATTGGCCTGCAGGCGTTTAAGTCAGCTGTTAATGGGTCTTTGCTTGATTTCCTTTAGCAGCGTTTTGGGCTTCCCGGTGTTGCAAGACGCTTCACTTGAGTTGTATTACCTGTCCGTGGGAGCTCTAGCGTGAAGTTTTAATAATAATAATAATAATTTGCATGTTTGTGGCAATCTTGGGAGGATAAACGATGGAACTGGAAAGGCAGGAAGGATCAGAATTTTACTCTAAGCCATTACCTGCTTACGCTAATCGTGATCATGTATGTGTTAAGGATTAAAAGACAAGAGTAGGTAGAAGGGAAATAATACAAGTTTGAGGCTATCTTCATTCTATATGGACGATGGGATGTGAAAGGCTAGCTGAGAAGAAACAACTAGTCTGAACCAGATTTTTGCTGCGAGCATGAAGCGGCCACGCACGGCCTGCTTCAGAACAAATGAGACCCAAATTAATAAATTAGATATAATTCCAGCGATACTCCTGTTTAACCCTACAAAGGGAGACCCCTAGCGAGGATTTATAACGGGAGAGGTGAGGTGCAATGTACCGCAGCCTAATGAATGCTAATAAATTCATTATTGATAGGTATTTGGAATAAAAAATCAACAGGCGCACTCTTCAGACATGAGTTGAGATGTAATTAGAATCATCAATTCAGTGATAATTTATAATAAGACACCATCAAATGAACATTTCTAAAAGAGCGGTAGATAGCATACAGCGATATACATTCTGTACGACAACAGTGGCAGTTTGCTCATCAATGCAGGCAATGTGCATGTGTTCGGGAACTGTGAGGCACCTGCTGTATTGCAGGGACTGTACTGTCTACGTACGCAGAACAATCAGTGTACTACGAGTGTACACAACAATATTCATACAATGATACAGTATACAAGGGACTGCGACTGCACTGACGTAGCCTCATTTTGCTAAGGTGGTCATATTTATTATAAATAATGTGCATAAGGCTTCGTTGTCCATCAGTAATTATAACCCTGGGATGAAGTTACTCGTAGATACACAGTATGAACAAAAGTTGAAACGTACGGGGCTGCCGGCCGTACGAACGCAGGGTGCAGTGCACTATAGCGCAGGTCTCCATTTATAGGGACCATTTATCATAAAATCTATAGCATTTTCACTTATGCATAATATTTTCACTCAAATTTTTACACAAAACATGAAAAATGCCACTGTATGAAAAGTCACAAGTTTCCAGCAACTCAACTGAAATTTGAAAGCAACAAAAATGCAAATTTTTGCAGGGTGAGGTGAAATGCACCTCAGGTCTCCCTTTGTAAGGTTAAGATTAAGAAAATTACACAAATGGTCAATGTGTAATTGCATGACAGACGTGTGTGCGTGACTAGGAAATGAACTGGGTATAGTGTTTGGACTGTCTTTTTATCTAGAAAAAAAAATGAAATCCGTAATTAGTTTGGTAGTATTTCTTCCTGAAGTGAGATGTAATTTACATTATTAGCATTTATTCTTGTTCCTTTCTCTACTGGTGGTACCAAGTACCAGCAAAATTATTGGACCATACTACTAGGGTTTTCACTGGCCGTGTTACACTGTTTTTCGCTATTATTCTTAAACGAATTGTCGGATCACTATTGTATTTCAACACAAAGCCTTTTACAGCCTTACCTAGTTTATGGCCCACATAGCATGTTGCTATATGTGTATACCGAGGAGTTTACTCGTGTATATTAGGCCTATATTAAACTGAAACCTGGAAAGGCGCGTCTACTCGTTCGAACGACGATCCAGTATTGCCTGGTTGTCGAGACGTAGTATCTGTAGACCGGAGCCGAAATATTTGTATTCTGCGAGAAACATCTGAAGATCAAATACCTTAACTAACGTGTCTTGTCTGTCATTTGTCTATAAATTATATTACAGACCGTTTCGAACTCTATGAGTGATACGGCTTTTGACAAACTATGTATACCCATCAATCAATCATTGGTTCTAGAAAATACCAATCTACGGTGGTCACATCCGACAAACACTCAGAACAGTGGCGTAACTCTGTATATGTACTTATAATAGTCTATTAGTCAGCCATCCCATTTAAAAAATCGCTCATTTGTCGATTTTTCTGGCATTAAAATCTGTATGTATGCAGATTTTAATCCTGATCTACGGATGTTCAGATTTTTTTTTTAAACTGCCCAAGATCTACAGATATTGAGTGATTTGTTCTAAATGCATGGAATTTAAAAAGATTTCTTTAAACATTTTCTCTTGCATTCAGGATATATATATATATTTTTTTTTTGTTAGATAAATGCGATTAAGTATCTCTGTCATTGTGCCTTCTCTTCTTTGGGAAATCCGTTCATTTATTTCTCGTTGAAGATTCCTCGCAGGCCACTTTCTAACAACTTATCAATGAGTTCTAGTGCTGCCAATTTAGCCGAATGCATTTCTAGGAACTGATAGCGTGTATTGTCTAACTGATCGCCGAAAATTCAGTCGATTGTGGTGTGCTCCCTGCCAATTTTTTGCAGTTTTGGTGCTATCATGGCAGTGGAGCTGGGGCAGTTGCACCCAATACCTTCTCATAAACGTTCACATAAAGGAAGATTATACTCCAATGTCACAATATTTTGCCGAAAAAACAATAACTGAGCCATTTTTTAAATGGGATGGCTTCCTAATAGACTATTATATACAGAGTTACATCACTGTTCTGAGTGTTTGTGGGATGTGGCCACCGTACGTAGAATGGTATATTCTGAAGCTTATAATCGATCGATGGATATAGTTTGTCATAGGCCGTACCACTCACATAGTTCAAAACGGTCTGTCATATAATTTATAGACAAATGACACACAAGACACGTTAGTGAAAGTATATAGATTATTATTATTATTAAAACTTCACGCTTGAGCTCCCACGGACAGGTAATACAACCCAAATGAAGCATCTTGCAGCACCGGGAAGCCCAACACGCTGCTAAAGGAAATCCAGCAAAAAACCATTAACAGCTGACTTAAACGCTTGCAGGCCAAAACAACCAAAAGCCAATGCCGGCAACAAATTCCAAACCTTAGCCGACCAGGGCACAAAGCACCGACAGAACTGATACGTTCGACATCTGACAGCGTCCAAAGTGAAAGAGTGCGCTCCACACGCAGCACGAGTCGCTCTCCCAAAAACCTTGAGGGCAGGGAGAGAAGAATGCAACCAATGCCTCTCATTATTGTACACCTTATAAAACATGCATAGCTCTGCTAATCTCCTCCTGTGGGACAGGTTCACTAGATCATTATCAGCGCACAGCCTGCTATCTGAACTAACAAGTCGATCCAACAGACGCAAGTGAGCGTCAGCAGCTGAATCCCAGACCGGTGAGCAATACTCCAACACAGGCAGCACAAACGCATAAAAACATCTGCGGGCAACCTGACTATCACCAAACACGGAATTCACCTTACGCAGGAGCCCAATCTTAGTGGAAGCACGTGACACCAACCTCCTAAT
>LQNS02020117.1:6279483-6292384 GCA_001587735.2 Parhyale hawaiensis | reverse complement strand
GTAGTGTGAAGGATTGAAGAGTCCTTCTGTTAACTGCTGATATGAGATTAACTTAGAGTCTAATTTAATTAGGTGGCACTCCGGGTATCTGGCCCGGCATTTATTTTGTACTCTGTATTATTAATAACCTTCTCTTGCTGAACGTCGTTGTGAGGATGGATCAATTTCAATAAAGATAGAATGCACCCAGCATCTTTCTCTACCATCAACCTCCACGGAATCATGATATAGTCCGTGACACAACTCATCAGTGTGAACATAATACTATGCTGTACATGTTTTTTTAAAAAAGTTCTGTTTTGAAATGAAAAGGAAAAAATAGCTACAACCCTCTCGCTAGTTTTGCTTTCATATGGAAGCCTCTACCTCTATATATTTGCCTCCGCCAAGGTTATGCTTTCGTCGGGTTTGCATGTGTGCTGTTTGTCTGGTATTCTCTTTGTCTGCCAGTCTGTCACCAAGATAACTCAATAAGTTTAGACGGATTTTAATGAAATATAGAGGGATTGTTGAGCATGTTACGTAAAACAGCTGATTAGCTTTGGTGAAGAGCCGTTCATCTGACTCTTTGTTCGTCTGCCACATTTTTCCTAACACCATAACTCAAAACGGTATAAGTAGATTTTTATGAAACTTACACGAGTTGTGAGGTATATCATGAAGAGTAACTGACCAAATTTTTGTGATGATGTGTTGGTTCGTTCGTTAGTTTGTCGCTATTTTTAATTTTCTGTTTGTTAGCACAAAAACTCAGAAAATTATAAATGGATATTTATGGAATATACAGGAATCGTTGGTAATGTTGAAAAACATAAATGATTCGATTTTTATAATGATCGGTAGATCCGTGTCAGGCTACCTGGAATCCGCTGACTGAAAATAGCACAATTGCACTGTCACGCTTAACCACAATCAGTAGGCCTACGCCTGCTAGGTGCATTGCACCCACAGTCTCCTCTCCGGCACTCGGTAGGACTACCACTCGCTGTGCTTATTGCGGCTGTAAACGAGCCGCGCACGCCTGTAACTTGGTTGAGTCGCCGCTTGAATGCATATATCACGTAATACAAATAAGGGATTACAACGGGTGACGTATGCTCATTGTTTACAACACACAGATTAAAATTGATCATACGAGACTTCAAATATATACATAACCTGCTTGTTTCATAACAAAGATCTTAACTCATACATCTTGCTTTTGATCATCTGTTGTTCGATGACAGACAGTATGACACCTGGTTTTTGCATGATAGTTCGAGATAAAACGAGCTAATCCACTCTGTTTTGCTACCCTTGAAGCTACGTTTTTGTCCAAGGACAGGTTACACCTGAATGGGTAACCTGTCAGGAAGACCGCTCTCGCAGTCTGGCACATGACAGGATCACAAACTGGTTAACCTTAACGAACTGAAAACGGCGTAGGGAGCACTCCCAGGTCTTCCTAAGATCCCTCCGCTAAAGCCTAAGCGGAACCACACGGCGACGGCTGCAGCCTGAGTCCTTCCAGGGTCTGCCATAGACTGGCGCGTAAGGAGGGATCCCCACGCTAGCCAAAGCAGCTAGCCGCTACAGCCAACAGGTATAGGCCGCTTAGCACAAGCTGGACGGCCCGGGCGTATTACCGGGACCGTTCACATAGGCATGATATTGCTCCGGCCCGTCAGAGGAGGCCGATTCACGCTAGCCGGACGGCCCGTGAGAGCTATGCGGGACCGTCCGCCCTCATAGAATCCCGACAATCCGTTTGTGAGTTTGACTAATGTTTGTCAGAATGTTTGTTAGCAGCATCCCTCAAAAATTATGAACGGATTTTGAAGAAAATCATAGAAACTGTTAATAACGTTAAAAGGCACAAATAATCAGGATTTGGTGCTGATACAAAGAAAATCATGGTCTTGGCACCAATTTGAATTTTTCTTTACCTTTGCCTTGCTTGGCGGAGGTATGCGCTCACAGAGTGCTAAAATTTTCGATGTAATTTCTGCCAATATTAAGTCGCTTATCATATCCTACAACCGGTTTTTGAATTCCTTTTAACAAAAGTCCGCTGTCTGATGTCCATCATAAACATACGTGCGCCCATCTTGAACAGCTCTAAGCCATTCCCCCGTCATACTATTTTGTCCGCAAACTGCACTACTTTGACAGAATTTAGGCCGGTTTCACGTGTTTAGCACTAAGAAAACAAATCACCCATCGTATTTCACAGGCTGTGGGTTTCTTTAGGCGCGGAACCATTTTAAATGCTCAAAAACAAGCGTTAACAAGGTCGAATGTTTCCGTAATGGCGCCAGTGGCTTGCCAATAGTTTTACGTAAACAGTGCGCTCGCGCTTAGCGAGGACTTCAGCGCCACCAACCTGAAATTTGGAAACGAGACTTACTGACAAAAAAACTTGTATTTTTTCATTCAGAAGCACAATAATGAAAGAAATAAATATCAATGGAGCAGAGTTATAGTCAATTTATCAGTGAAAGAAATATAATCAATTTATCCTAAAGAATGCTCTTGAAAAGTTCTATCACTACGGCTGATACGTTTAAGTACTCTCAGTATTCTGACAATATAGGCTGTTCTCCGTGGTTACAGTTAGTACATTTTGATACCCTATAGATGAAAAATGCCTTATGTAACAATTCACTTTTACTGTTGTACTCTATGGATATTGAACGGAAGCCGTGTCATTGTCATAGAGGTGACCATACATAAAGGATTATTATCCAGAAACATTAAGCTGTGCCCAAAGCATTTTCTTCACACTGAGTTGCGCTTCTTATCTTATTTACAGGCTTACAGCTCAGGTTTCCAATACAAGGCTACCACTACCAATTAAAAGAATATATGAGAAAAATAGCCCTGGCTTCCCCTCTCAGATTATGAGGAGGAAACGAAAGAGTTTATGAATAGGACCCTCATCGAACTCCTGAGAGCCTTCGGTATTTTGCTCGGCAACTCGATATTTTACGCCGAGATGGTTTCTCTTGAACTGAAATGTGAAATACCAATGCAAATATATATGAATTTTTAGTCCGAAAGCAGTTCAGTAGCAGAAGACGAGGTGAAAAGAAGGTCGCTTGAAAAATCCAGGGCCCATTCAAGATACCTAGGTTTGTAACTTTTCTCATGAAATCAGCATTGATGTTTCAGATTCAGCTTCAATTAGAACGTTATGCCTTAATTTAGAAAAATTAATGTTAAAAAATCATAATGGAACTAACTGGAATTGTTTAGAAAGTTAAGTAAATCAGCATTTCAAAAAATGAGGTAACTGCTTCTTTTAGAACTAGCTATCATCAGTTGCTTGCCTGTACTCATTACCGGCCAACTAAAATTGACTTAGGGGTAACTTTGATGAATCGCCCAAAAAAAAAATAAAATTCTGGATACTTTTTGGCAAGTTCCACCTAAAAAAATGCTTCCTCCCCTCTCTCCAAAAATAAGAAGCTATGCGAAGTCAGACCATTTTACTGGGTCAGTTGAAGATTGAGCTCCTGCAGAAGCAGCAACGCTTAGAACGTCTTGTTGGCGATAATGAGTTTCTTATTTAATGAATGATTTGAAACAGTATCTAACGAGGACAGTGGGCCACAACTTCTGGTGGCTCTCAAGTTGTCAAGAAAGCGGATTTCTCCCGAGGTGGCATTGATCCACGAATGTCGTTCCAAAAGTAATACTTAATATTTTTAGCTCCAAAATTTGAACAAGACGAAGACGGAAGTGGCACCATTAAAATGAGTGACCTTTTTTGCTCCAGAATTATTTTTCTTTGGTCACCACCAATCTCAAACACTCTTCCCAGCGATGAACGAGAACCTTGGTGCCTCAGTCGTAAAGGTCAGCGCCCATTTTTTACGGCTGCGATTATGGCGTTGTTGTCGAGGAAACTCTGCTCACGTAATACGTCCCAGGACGTATTACGTGAGCAGAGTTCTGAGGTCCGAGCAAGTTTAAGTCTGACTATACGGTGGATGAGATAGTACCGTCTAGCCGAAGTTTGTCACAGATTCCGAGGTCTTCAAACTTGTGTGCGGTCTGGCTTTGTCATGTTGTAAACGAAAGTTTTCTCTTTTTCTTTGGCCTTACACGGGCAAGCCGGCCTTCAGCTTGACCATCGTTTCAATGCAACGGGCAGAGTTCATAGTCGCCCTAGTTTCAAGATATCCAGAAGGATGATGCCCTTCCTGTCCCCGAAGACGATGCACATCACTTTGCCTGCAGATGTCTGCGTCTTCAACTTCTTCTTTGCTGGGGAGTGATGACATTTTATCGACTGCCATTTGGACTCCAGCTCGTAGGGGTAACGACACATCCCGTCGTCAGTGATTACGCGGTCCAAGAATCAGTCATTTTTGGCTTCGCACCGATCCAAAAAATCCTGACAGATATATCCAGTCGGTTGTCCTTTTGTTCCTGCGTGACGTTTCTTGAGCCCATCTAGCACACACTTCGCTGCAACTTAGAGATGACAACATCGTTCCCAGCGCACTGGCACCAGTATCCTACCCTATCACCATGCCATTCATTGTCATCCGCCGATCGGTACGGTTGAGTTGATAGGCGCACTTTGTTTAGGTGGTGGCTGTGCATGGGAGTCCGGAGCGCACTTTGTCATTCACATCTCTGTCGTCACTCTGAAATCAACGATCACATATCCGAACTGGGGTGACATCAGATGCATCACCTTCATAGACGTTCACCAGCACCCGGTGAATGCTGATGTGTTCATTTTTCTGCATGAAAAAATTCAATGACGCACCTCTGCTTCTGAAGCATGTCCATCACAGGGACTGCTTTCTTAGAGTGTCACTCCGTTAATATCTGCAACAGAGTTATGAAACTTTCAGGTTATGGGTGCATAAGTTCAGTGCAATTCAATGTATTTTTTATTTTCTCGGATGTCTTCGGGTGGAATAAAAAAGTAGGAGGCATTATTAATTTTTTGGAACGACCCTCGTATACTGCAAGTTCTCAGTGAATTGCCACTATGATTGTACTATAACACTATAACGACCGTCCCACACTTGAAACATTTTGTATCTTCCAATATAGAAAAACTGTTATTGACCGATTGAAAGGATTGATAGGTAGCTTCTTATTTTCGTAACCCTTGTTGAGAGCATAGACGAAGGATGGCAATTTAGGTATCGCCGAAATCAAATAGGCCACGCTTACATCTCATTTTATGTAGAAACTGCTTTTCATGCTCAGTCAATCTAGGTATTGGGGTGGATATTATATCCTTTGTTTTTATTAATTTAAAAGCAGACACAAAGATTAAAATAGAAGTCATATTCTATAAAACGTTTCTTCTCTGGTCACATTCTATAAAGCGTATTCTCTGGTATACAGATTTATTTGTGGGCAGTGCCCATGCACGTACATTGGTATGACGTCAAGCTGTCTTTTCGCCAGAGTTGCAGAGCATCGTGGGAGGAGCTCCCGTACAGGAAATGTATTAGGCAACCCACCTCTTTCCTCAGTACGACTCCAGGCGGAGCAATGCAGTGCTTGTGTGACTATGGATAATTTTAGCATTTTAAGAACTGCAAATTGCAATATAGATTTACGCCTTCTAGAATCACTTTTTATATACAAACTCAAACAGGTTTTGAAATAGCAGCAGTAGCTCTTATCCTTTGAAATTAGTAAATAGATACGTTTTTAGTTTTTCGACCATGAACATACCTTTGTCTTAGCTGAACAATTTGAACTAATTTTACAAATACTTCTTTATCTGTGATTTCAGAACTGATGATGGAGCAAGTCTCCGAAACGTTTTATAGAATATGACATCAATTTTAATTTTCGTCTTTGCTTTTGAATTTTTAATGAATTTGCGGCTCAAGCAACAAAAAGACTTTCCTTCCGTTTTTTTAATTTTTTAAATATTTTTTGAAAGGTTTTCTCAACAAATTACAACTAACTAATCAATGATACATTCTCCATTGCTGTTTACAACGTTTCCCCACGTTTAATAAAATTTTCAATACTGGCGATCCTCCATTAATGCTGCATCCACTTCGGCGATCATTCATTAATGCGGTAAAAGTTTTGTTCCCGGTATCCCACATATGCGACGCCGAATCCCTTTGCGCGGTACCATAATGCAGCTTTTCGGTTCCGGCATAACTTTTAACGCTCAAGTTATGCGAGTTACTTCACAATGGAAACATCATTTTTTGTATTTTTGTGTGAAATGACCCTACAGCAGTGAATTCTATAATGAGTAGGAATAAGCTAAGTATCAATAAGCAGATAATCATTTTAAGTAAATGTGATGAAGGTAAAAAGTGCCACAAGTTGCATAGTTCTTTAGTATTACTGAAAGCAGAGTTAGAGCAACAAATCAAATGAGAAGCGTGTATTAAAACCTGTGGAAACATTCCAACTAGCACTGCAAATAAAATCTAAGCTGCACCCAACAGTGCGGAAATTTCATTCATAGTGAATAGTCTTAGTCCAGACAGACCTCATTTATGATCGCCAGTACGTCGTTGGGAAAACTACTTGGTTTTGACTAGAAAAATTCATTCAAGCTGGCCTTCAATTCTGCATCAATATTAAACACAACTCGGCGTATAGTATTCATTTCTGTACAGGCACCATTTTTCGTCTCCAGTAACGATTCCTACAAGAAGTCGTTGCTTCTGTACATGACTTGAGCGGTGATGAACAAACAAACCGGAGGAAAATGTGAATCGTTGATGTTCGTTGCAGTGACTTGAAGCATCCGGAACCCATGATCCATACTTCTGAACCTTCCCCATTAAGTGAAGATGCTTGTGTACAGAGGTGCGGGAGCATTACTTTTTTTTACCAGTTTCCTCACCGTTTGACGAGGATTTTTTGTTAAGATGCTTTAATCGTTCCTCATCGACACAACCAGGGTGACGTTATTCTCCGAGGTCAAAATTTCCGGTTTCGAACTTGATATACCGATAACGAGCGGTTATTTCAGCTATGGCCGTCTCTCCATACGCAGCGCAAATCTCGTGAGCAGCTTTTGCGGTTTAGAACCTTTGTTGAGACGAAAAAGGTGATGTCAAAAATACCAATATTTTCTCCACTTGACATTCCATTGTGGCAGGCTGAAATTAAATAAATATTAACGAAGAATATTCGAAAAGAAGCAAAAAAATTGATTCTAAAATGTATTTTTTGATAAAAATAAATTCCATGATTGAAAAATGGAGTACATTTCAACTAAACAGATGCATCTCCTCATTCTCAGTTAGTTTATGTCGATAGAAGTTTCTGCTCATTCTCAGTGATTGTAAAAGCTTCTTCTTATTCTTTAATAGATTTGTTTGGTATTTGTATGGATAATCTGAGTGGTATGTAGGATACCTTCTGTGGTGTTCTTTGTTGCGCCAAATTTCAAAAAATATCTTTATAGTATTTTTCCTGAAGATGATTCAAGATGAATCGAAAGCTCAATATCAAAATAATACACTATCTAACTGAAAATGTCATTAATTGCAACTTACGTCATAGCTACTATTAATAAGGAAACTCATAAAAAGAAGTTCTGTGTGTTGAAACTTTCGGTCATGTACGCATCTTTGCCTGATGAGCCGCTTTATAATCAGCAACTGCCAGTAAAAGAATCATAATTACCAGATTTAAGTAAGTTGGTTCATTACCTGTACACAAAGGCACAAGATTTTATGTCGGGTTTGGAGGCTGAGAATAGGAGAGGTGAGGACGAGTTGGACTTTGAAGGCCAGGTCTAGGCCTATACCATTAACATGATTAACACATTGATTACTTGCTGAACAAGCACCCATTGCAGAATTTGGAGGTAAAGCAGACCTGTTGTCATTTCCTCTAACTAGCAGTCTTGTACTTTGAAACAAAGTTTAAATTTCAATGGAGTTATCAATGTAGTGCTTTACTTTTGTCCGTTTAGTTACACCATACAATATTTTAAGCATGCGGTGCAATTCCTATTATTAAGTCTGGCGGCAGGTGATGTATCAAATTATAGACCTATACATGTAACTGTCGACTTTTACGTGTTTCGACTTTTTCGACTCTCCATTTTTACGATCGTAATATTGTGAGCCTATCTTAAATTTTACGAAGTGTGTTCCCTACTCTCGAATATAACGATTTGTCCTTCATTCCACTGTTCTAAACGTTTTCGACGAAGAAATCTATTATTTAGCATAAAGTTTTGATTTTATCAAATGTAGTATGTATTTATATGTATTTCATTTACACTATTGTGAAATAAAAAAAAAGTTTTTCCGGCTAACTTGAAACATAATATTCATTTTAGACCATTGCAAGCTAATCTCGACTTTTGCGAACGTATCTCCAGTTATACGATTTTATTCGGTCCGCATCTCTTGTATAAGTCGAGAGTTACATGTATCTACATTGTCTATTTTCAACAAAATATTAGAAAAAGTCATTCACTCTAGATTTTCAAATTTTCTTTCTTCACATAACGTAATTAGTAGTAAGCAGTTTAGTTTGAAACTGAATCTCATACCACTCTAGCGATATTTCACTTTGAAACATACTTACTGAAGTGCTTCCATGATAAAACATACGGGATATGTCTATTTCTTGATGTCAGGAAAGCATTCGATACAGTCGACAAATCTCTTTTGCTAAAACTTGATCACTATGGCGTTCGTAACGCAGCAAATGCATTGATTAAAAGTTACCTGTCTAACAGGGACCAATATATACTCTGTAATGACGCCAAATCTCATACCATAGACGTCACCATACATTGACTGGACACTGCAATCTAATTATCTCAGAAACCTCAGACAAAGAATAATTTCTTCGTCGTACCATAAGGGATGAGTTGTAGAGCAGAGAATCTAAATTCACAGTCACATATCTTCAGTAGGCGATATACATCATACCTTCGGCACCAAGAAAAATTGAAAATTGATCATAATTGCTAGGAATATTAAACTTTTATAGAAAAAATTGGCTCGCTGATACTACACTAATGTACTTTAATATCACATTCAATTGAGTTTTTTTTTTTCAATGACGAATTTGAAGCAATAACCTCAGAAATTGATGTATTTAGAGCTTTCGGTAGACCTCATCCCAATAGCCGCAACAAAAGTGAGGTTAAGAAACCCCAGCAATGTTAAGAAAAACTTAAAACCACAGAAATACTGCATTGGTACCAACCAATGAAATAAAAAATACACGTTTAACGATAAGATAAAATACCAAGACATCCGGTAAATGATATTAAAACATTATTTATGGCTGATGCAACCCTTCATCACAGGAACCATCTAAAGCTGAACATCGTTATTGTCAATATCATTTCACATAACTGCCTAGGTATATTACACCACTTGGTGGGTTGCCTACCTTAATTTTGTCACTTGATGGTTTCCTACGATGCATCACTTTTTGGTTGCCCTCGTTGAAACACATCATGGTTGCCGTAGTTAAATCCTTTCACTGTGGCCTACATTACATCACTTCAAGGGTCCCAATGATATATCACTTAACAACTGCCAAAGCTGCATCACTTCCCGGTTGCCAATGCAATATCACTTCACGGCTGTCAGTGTGGAATCACTTCACTGCTATCAATACTACATCACTTTACGGCGGCCAGCGCATCATCATTCAGATCACTTCACACCCGCCAATGCTGTATCACTCCACTGCTGCCAATGTTACATCACTTCACTGCTTCCAATGCTAGATCACTTCACTGCTTCCAATACCAGATCACTTCCTAGCTGCCAGAGCTTCATCACTTCACTGCTGCTAGGGTTCCATCACTTTATGGCTGCAAGCTGCTCCAACTCACCTTTCAGCTCTGCAGTCTATTCCGATTTGTTCGCTTCGACCGTAGCTATACCAAATAAATTTCACTAACATTTTCGTCAGCTGTTTAGTTGGCATTCATTGCAGCATTATATGAACTTGAGAAGCTTCTGTTGTACAAAATAAGACTGTTTATTTCACTAACTATCGCGAAATAAGTTTACTGCAAATATCGAAGAATGTCATAAACAGTTGCTCTACGTAATTACGCTTCAAGCCTTTATATTTTTGTGAATCCGTTACGTATAGAAATTTTAGAAGTATGTACAGATTTGCCAGTCATTTCTGAATGTAAAAGAATTAAGACAGCCTAAACAAAGTATGGAAAATTAATGGGAGGACGTATAAAAATGCGTCTACGGCAACATGCAGTCAGGCCCAATTGCAGGACCAAAATCTGCCTTAGGGGCCAGTATCCAGTCAATGTATGGTGTGGTCTATAAAATAATAATAAATAAATAACTTTTATTAAAAACACAGTGGGTTTAAAAAATGCGCATACAAGCTCACAACTACAAACAAAGTAGCCAAAGTTCAACCTAGTGATTAGGCCCAGTCACAAATAGTGTTGGCCACGCACAATGAGAATAAATAGATACACTCAGCCTACACCTGCAGACACGAATGGCATTGAGCAGCTCAATCTCACACAGGAGCACAGGTAATAAACATGAGAGAAAGAACTCTTCGCTGCGTTGGTACAGAGAATTTAATAGATTACCCCTGTACAGTGTGATTGAGACACGCCGTTTAATTATTGCTAGCCTGGCCAAAGGGCTTATAACAATGGTAATAATACAAGTTGCACCCAGAGCTCAGTCTCCAGCATACCAACAGGCCCACATATAGTCCTACCGTACCTCGAGCAATCAAAAGGAAATAGTACAGTAGGAGACAGAGATACAGTATATCAGCTCACGTCTGCGTGCCTTGAAATGGAAGCTTAGAGAAGTAGCAGTTAATAGGCACATCAGCTACAGGTCATTCCGATCATGGAGGTCGTTGCCTCCATACAGAATCCTAACCCACCGCTGCTTGAGCGCCGAACTCTGATAACTTGGATTAGAGCATATCCCTAGGAGCATTGAGTTATCAGACTTTTCTACTCTCATCTGCAGGCTATATGCACATTTACGAGGAAAAATATTGAGACACTCTACGTCATACGACGCAAACACATGACTAGCTCCTGTGTATCAGAGCACACCCACCAACCGTCGGAATATGTCATTGTACGCAACACGCAACTTACTGATGGCCTATTTAGTGAATTTGGCCCAAAGTGAGCTACCATATATTGGATAGCAATAAGTTTTAAACAGCTGAATCTTGACATTCAGGGAGCATCTATTAAACTGCCGTAAAATCTGATTGCCTGTAGCATTTAAGCGTCTAACCTGTCACCCAATGTCTGCGCAAGCATCAAGTTTTTCATCAATGAGATGTCCTAGATGCACAAAGCTGTGGACATAGGATAAACTTCACACCGCTTAATAATGTATGCCTAATCCTGCACTGCTTGCTGCGCTGAGGTTCAAACAACATACATACAGTCTTATTCGTGTTGTACACAATATAAAGCTTCTGAGCTTCATCATCACATACGGAAACTAGCTTTTGGAGAGAACTGTGATGTGGAGCAAGAAGCACCATATCATCAGCGTAACTGATTGCATTAATGCAACGTTTGCCCATGAAACACCCAGCTGCTCATACATTACCCATTACTCTAGGTGTTCCCCAGGGAGCATGCTAGGTCCGGTATCATTTAACGTTTTTATTATCGGTGTAACTACCCTTGACATGAATTGTGTATTGAATGCAGGCGTTGCATTTTTCAAGCTGATGTAACGGATATAAAAATTTTTACATGTATTGTCCGAATGGCTAACTCAAAATAAATTAACAGCTCACGAAAATAACACTAAATTGATGCTATTCTCTCCATATACTCACCCAGAGTTCTCACCTATTTTCTTTAATGATTATAAACTAGAATGGGCGCCTCAAATTAGGTGTCTTGGTCTGATTCTGGATGTAAAGCTGATTTTTAAGGCCCACATCTAAGAAGTAGGGCTTAAGCTTAGCCGAGTTCTTGGCATTATTTATGGAGTATCAAATGATGTTGATCGTGTTGGTGTTGGTCAGAGTTGGTCCAAAATATCACGTCTGGGGTTCAGCCCTACGTTGTCACATTCATAAACTTCAGGTAATATTGAACAATATATGTACTTAGGCGAATACTCCGCGTTAAACGTAACTCATACGATGAGCCTCTAACGAATTGCAGTAATATGTACTCTTCTTTGAAAATACTGAAGTTTCAGGATGTCTACAACTATTTCTTACTTATTTTTTATTCGTGTTTAATAATCATCCTGAAGTATTTCAAAAGCATTTAAGTCCACTTGTTCCCCAACTAAATTACGAAATGAGACGTTCTAGTCCGTATCTGCCAAAAGTGCGTGTTGATGTTGAGAAATGCTCAACAATTTTTCAAATTGCATCGCTTCTCAACACAATTACTGTTTCTTTATTAGATCCCGTTTCTGATAATGTTTTAAAGAATACGTCTGCAATTGTATTAGCTTTTACTTCCTGCTACCCAAAAAGTTATGTTTAACGTCCAGCGTATGTTACTCGTGTACAAAACGGTGTTTGTAATGCATCGATGTATCTGTATGTAATTAACCTATCGAAAAAGGGCCCAACTCATCCATATTTCAAGTTCTGCCATTATTTCCTGTGACTACCAGTATCAATCATGTTGAGGCTAAAGAAACCTTTGTGTAACTTTTACACATAACACTTGGCTGTATAAACTCTCCTTATATAGCATTAAAAACAAATAGAACTAGAACGCTTCGTGGCGTATGACCAACACCCGCGGTGCAGCAAATTTCATCACTGTCAGTTTTTGGCATGGGTCACATAGAGACAACCCACCAGGTTCCCTGCAAAAAATATGAACATTGCTCAACTCCTCTTACCTGTTTTTTGGGTGGACAGCAAATTTCATCGCCGTCATTTTTTATGGCCAACTAATCCTAATTTTTTGGCATGAGTCGCATTGAGGGCA
>LQNS02020117.1:6207246-6226635 GCA_001587735.2 Parhyale hawaiensis | reverse complement strand
CAGAGTATGCATCAGAGTGCAACACCATCACTGAGCATCACCTTTCGCCCCTCCCACTGTGGCCTGTGACCTGCCACGCCATTGGCTGCCTTGAGACTGTACTTGCTGAAAGGTTCAGGAAAAAAAATTCGCGCCCCGCATCCTCCGTGGTTACGATCGTGTACAGTAGTTTTTTTCATATCTTTCGAACTATCTATTTCGAACCCTGCTGAAGAGAAATTCAGCAGGGAAAACTCTATGGGAATACACAATAAAACGCTAAAAAATACACTTTGAACGAAACGGCATGGATTCAAATTGTTTTTTTTTTTCAGGTTCGAATAATTATAACTTCTAAACTATTAGGTCTAGAGGAAAAATAAAATAACCATCAGATTCAGCAATTCAAAATCAATTAGAATACATCAAGAAAAAACATAATAGTGCCATAGGACCGAAACGGCCGGTGATCTCCAAAAATATCTTTTTACCGATTTGCCAAACTTTGGGATCAAATTTCGAAGTTTTTATAGGATATCGAGGAAAAAATATCTGTTGTGGCAGAAAGAGTATCTTTTCCCTTCAAAATAAGCCCTGAACAAAACTCGTAGCTTCAATAATGAACGCACTGTAAGCGAAAAGTGAAACCCCACATTTGTGTTCCGAAATTTCTGCCCAAGGAGGATGCGCGGTTAAACACAACTGTGTTTAAAAACTTGTACAAAATGTTTGCCGTCAACTTAGTATTCTTCATAAGTGTCATTACTGTAGTGAAGTTTTACATTTTTCATCAAATTTGCAGTGAAATAGAACTCAGAGCAGCTTAAAAACTTTTAAAGTATCTATAAAGAAACAAGAAAACCTTATCGGACGCCTAATTTATTCTTTTCGCGGCTCAATCTGCTGTCTTCGCAGCCTAAATCGCGCGAAAATATCCAGCAAGTTTGACGCTTGTGAAAGCGCACAAAGCTGCGATTCGACGACGAAAACTCGCAGCGATCAGCGAAAATAAGAAATCATCGACGATGGTAATGGAGAGGGAAGGAGTGTTATTATGCAGGGGCCACACTAGGCGTTCGTTCGAGCAACGCGCAACTCAGTCAGAACTCCTTGTTGTGTATCGGAACGACTGTAGGCGACACACTAGCGACGGGAAGCTGCTCATCCGCCATACAAAGTCCCGTCCAGACTACCGCAAACATGCTCCGCAGAACTTCGTTGCTCATGCTTCTTGATCCAAAGAAGCTGCAGTTTTTGTCAATAGCAATAACTTATTTTACTTCTAGTATCGCTACAACTAGGAATAAACAATCACTGTAAATGCAGATACTACAGCAATGCACGTACTGCCAAGTGAGCTTAGGTTAACATTTTCATACTTTTCTTGACCACGCGGTCGTGCTTTCGAGGGCGCGGCAATACAGTCGATCAAATTAAACGACTGGCTTGGAGAGCAGCTCCTAAAATGATTGACAAGTAAAGGTAACTCGATAATTTTTTGTTCCCCCAGAGGTAGTGCAAATGGTTCGAACATTTATTTTATCTACGAACATGAACACAACTGCGATAAAACGTTTACCGTCAACTCAGTATTCGCCACAGTAATTGTCACTACTGTAGTGAAGTTCATATTTCTCGTCAAATTTGCAGTGAAATAGGAATCAGAGAGGCTTAAAAGCTTTTAAAAAGTCTATAAAGAAACAAGAAAGCCTCGTGGAACGCCTAATTTATTCGTTTTGCGGATGAACCTGCTTTGTTTGCAGCCTAAATCGCGCGGAAATATCTAACAAAATGGACGCCCGCGAAGACGCACAGAGCTGCGATTTGACGGCAGACATTCGCAGCGATCAGCGAAAACGCCACAATGTGAACAGATTTTTTATTTTATCTCAGTAAGTAGGATAAGTAACTAAAGAACACTTTACAGATAACAAAATAAGCGGTTTTAAAAAACACTCAGAATCACACTGTAAATACAAATTCGATTTACGCGGCTGTACGACCAACTGGTTGCCCATAGAAAACCTCAAGCGACCTTTCGCCACGTAGGCGCAACTTGTCTGTTGCTAGCAGCAATTTTACTGCTCGAAGACGTACGAGCTGCGCGTCCTGACAGCAAGTTGCGAGGATGAATGCCTATAGTGTGGCCCCAACATAACATAGTGTCCGGTGCCTCTCCAAATTTTGGGTGACTAACAACTCGAAATCTATTCCCTTCTTTCAACAGACAGAGCAACGCATTCACGTGATGTGAAGTAAAAACAGAGGACACGCGACTATCGTGTGCAGGAGCGTAAAGCTTTCAAACTGGCGGTAATTTCCAAGAAATAGGCCTACATTTTCGTTTGCTGTTCTGAAATTCCACAATGAGCAGATGGGAGCATATTTGTTGACTAGTCGTAGAACTGATACTAATCTTCCATGTGACTAGTACGTTTTCGGCAAATTTCCCATTATTCTCTTCTCGTGTGCTGTTGATTTTTCTTTATAAACAAAATGTATATGTTGTGCGCGTTTGGTGGATTTGCGCGATCGATCGATCGCGCTGCGCGTTTGGTGGATCGTTCATATTTTAAAATGGAAAACAAAAAAACCAGTCCTTGCTTCCCCTAACCTACCCGACATTAAACCCGAATATAGCCCAACTTACCCGAAATTACGGCCTAATACCTACAACATCCACCAAACGTGCAGCGCAATCGATCGATCGCGCAAATCCACCAAACGCGCGCAACATATTCACTGCCGATTGTATCGTCCACGAGGCCTCGACTTCAAACTTATGTTTCTCTGTACCATATATTTTTAGAGCACGTTCGATTGGGTGTCGGAAGTTAGCCTCCAAGGCTCGACTTGCTGGAAACTTCCAAATGAAGGTTTAATTTTGGAACTTTGACTTGTGCGCTGCAAGTGTTAGAAGCAACCCGATTACGTTGGCCCATCTGAAAGTCCCATTTCATGGACCAAAATTTAGTTTCTGTGAGTCTCACGGCCACGAAATGAAAGGTCAAAGCTTGAAATGTACCTATAGCAGCCCGAAGCCAGCGCACTCGCTTGAAGTTCCGAAAAATTCAAGTTTCAAAGGCTGAATTTTGGCGCCCAATTGAACGCGTCCCAATTTATATTCAAGATGGAGTGAGTAATACACATTTCGGTCCCGTCATTCTGTTTACTGTACTCATGTATTTGTTTTAATGTCATTCTGACTACAGTACTCTTGTATTTGTTTTAATGTCATTCTGATTACTCTACCCTTGCATTTGTTTTAAAGTCATTCCGTTTACAGTACTCTTGTATTTGTTTTAATGATATTCTGTTTACTGTACTCTTGTATTTGCTTTAATGTCAAAATGAATGCCGTTCCCGAGTGGTGGTCGGTACTGCACTGCCGAATGAAAATAGACCTCCGTTTATTTTTCTCTTTACTAATAAATAAATACATCCAATTGATAAATACTATGCATCCTTCATAGTAAGCTCAGCACCACTGGTATGAAAATAAAAAGAGGGACCATACATTGTTGCTGCCACCAACTTTAATGGGCTTAGGTTCTACGCGGTACTTAATGATCAGCAACCACGTTTGTTGATTTGAGGGTCAAATGTCTGTCTATGTTTTTCTCCGATGGGAAGTGGAACACGAAACCCAAATGCGTCAGTAAATGTACGTTAGTCTTTAATATAGTGTTTAGATCGTAATAATCATTTCCACATCGAGACGGAAGTAATTTCAGGACTGCCCAATTTAATTGCATGCTAAGTTGTTGCCTGTTCTGCCCTCAGTAAATGGAAATGATATTGACGTTGGCAGAGCGACAGGGCGCTGAATTATTCATTTTTTCAGTGAAATAATGCAGCGCGAGGCTGAGATTTGCTAACGCAAACAACTTAGTTGGAACACCGGCAGGCGCAAAGGAACTAAATTTAAACAATATTTTTGTACGCAAGCAAATGCCGGTGTGGGACTGCACAAGGCTGGTGTCAGTTACCTCTACTGCTACCATCTCAGACTGCACAAGACTACATGGTGTTTGCGTTATCGGTATATGGGTGCCTTGTTCAATGTTCACTGAATTAAATTCGTTCCTGGATCATTTTCAGCTAGAGAAAATTTCAAGAAACTGTTACAAGAAAATTTGTTCTACTGTAATTAATCAAGCGCAATCCAACTTTCAAATAAGTTTTCCTTCATTGAGCCAAAGGCGATCAAGTAACGGAAACGCGCTCGAGTAATGCCCGCCTTGTTTGCAAGTTTCGTAAATTTTTCAGTCAGAATAAAGAGCAGTTAAAGACGTAAGACGCTCACGTCTACGGATAACCGTCCTGTGTCATTTTTTCTAAAGAAAAAAAAAAGACATTTCAAACATTGTGATGAGGAGCGAGTGGGAGGGTTAGAGACATGCGTAATGCCGATCACGTGACCACCGTACAAATAGAGCAAATCGTACGTGCACGTATGACCCGGGCTTTGTGGTCAAGTGATCTGAATATTCAACTAATCTAAGCGCTATGACTGAAACTGTCGGCTCTACTGAATAGGTCGCGATTGGCGGTACCTCTTGGGTAGACAACATTTGGGTGTTATTGTACCTACTCACAGCGTATAGTGTGCACCAAGGATATAAAAAATTAGATGTAGCAAGTATATCAGGAAATAATTTTGAAGGAACACTTTTTTTAAACAATAATTTTAAAGGTGAGAGCCTACGGGATCAACGTGCATGAGCGCAACAAACCGGCCGAAAGAAGATTTGGACCAGAATAAACATTATAATGTTAACATGCATATGGAAGGAAACAAACTAGGCGCTAAGAGATGTCCTAAAAGCTCTGGCTAGCCTAGGATAACCTATGGAGCTGTTACACTCATATAACCCTACACGACTAGGCAATACACATGCTACACTAGCGTAACCGGCCACAATCGTAACCTGAATAGAGGTTACAATGACTTAGACTCGGGCTACGGAAGTACAGACAAAAAGAGGGTACACACGACAGTGAAATCAACGCTTTCGCTCAGAAATCGTCTCGATGCTTTGTTGAACCTCGTAAACTCACTTTTGTGTTTCCAAACAAGCTTTGAAATGTTAGATGCCGAGTCACTTTGCTTAGCAATTATGACTTGTCAGTTCTCTAGAATCTCTTCAAATTTGGTAGATGAGAACTCAGTAGCACGCTGTCCACAACACAACTGCGTGAACGGACCCAACAACACGTTCGGACGCCGAGCAGAGAGAAAATGTTCATTCGACTGTCGTGTGAACCGACCGTAACCCACGTAGTTCATCCATTGAAGTTAAATATAATTTTTTTCAGAAGTTGAAGTCTGTTTCCACAACAAAGGCGATATCGTAGAAGAAGAAAAAAGGGACATGTAGCATGACAGTAGACATGTGGAACCCATCTACGAGGATGTTCCCACACAGGATCAACGCCCAAGAGAACAGCAAGTCGTCACGAAGAGGAAGAACAGATGAAAGTAAGATCAGTAGGGGTATGAAATCGGAAGGAAGCAAAGAGGGCACGAAAGACAGACGTCCCGTTCCTATATAAGAGCTAATGTAACTTAGAGTCCCCTTGGGAGCACTGCTCCCCTTAACATAGGATGGGCGTGGCTGGCGAGCCTACAGTAAACTACCTAATCTTATGGCCTATCCTATGTCCCCTGAGGAGTCATCCACTGAAAAATACTGTTGGTTTGTGTTCCTGGAAACTTAGGTGATGACGTAGGTTTTCTCTACTACACGACGGAGTGTGCTGGGCTGCTGGATATGTGGCCCTTTCGCAAAATCCATTTGAAACTGATGCAATGAATATGTATTGTGCATGATTTTGCTGATGATTCTGCACTAGGGGGATACGTACGTTGTACCAGCCTGCCTAATCTTCACTGATATCAAAATTCAAAGAGCACAAAGTAACATGAGATGTAAACGCAAGCGTTCACTGGGGCGCCGGTGAATGTTGATTGGTTCAAGTTTTTCTGCGTGGAGGAATTTAAGGACGCATCTCTCTTCTTACGAGCGTCCATGACAGAGATTGCTTTCTCAGACTGTCACACCGTCAAAATCTGCAAGAGAGAGATGAAACTTTCGAGTCATGAAAACTGTTCATAGGTTCAGTCATTTTAACAATACTATTTGCAATCCTATCGGATCATTCCGCGCGGTGTAAAGAATAGGAGGGATTACTTTTTTGCACGACTCACTTAAATATATAAAATATGTACTATAACAGACATACGATAAGCAATATTACTAAGTATCAGTATATATTAACAACCACATCACTGTAGAGTTGCCTATTTTTTTACACAGTAATTTAGGTGAAGGTCCACATATTCTATCAGAGGAATATTGTTAGGTCAAGGTCCACATATTCTATCAGAGGAATATTTTTTAGGTCAAGGTCCACATGTTCTATCAGAGGAATATTAATATTATATTCTATCAGAGGAATATTAATATTATATTATATCAGAGGAATATTAATATTTGGGAGCGGCAAGAGCGTGGCACCGCGTGCCTCTGCGGCCACAATCAAATGTCGCGCTGGCGCGGGCTCGCATTTTTGTCTCAGTTATCACATTCTTGGGGCGGTGGAGCGACGGGTATTGGCACGGGCCACGCTGTCTCTGTTGCTAACGGGCCAATATTCCTGCTGCCAGGCCAATATCCCTGTTAGCGGGTCAATATTTTTTATAACGGGTGCCGTAAATATTGTCATTAATTGCTTAATGTCCATGCTAAAGGGTCAAGATATTATAAAATATCATCGTTAGAGGGTAAATATTCTTGTTAACGGGCAAAATCCTCACTGATGTGGGCCCACGATCTCTGTAATAGGAAAGATGCCTTGCTAATATGTTTGTTACCGGTCCATTGTCTTCGTTCGTGGGGCGATACCCCGGTTGCGCTATCGTCTCTCACGACGGAAATGTGTGCGTGCGTGTTTGTGTACGCAGATCGTGTGCGCGTGAGCGGCGTTCAAGTTAGTGCGCCGCGCTGCTCGCTAGATCGCTGATTAAGTTGGGTGAGGTTAGGTTAGGTAAGGTTAGGTAAGGTAGGTAACGTCACCCGTTTCTAAAATTGACCGTTGGGACTAGTTTGCACGTTTTAGGCCGTATATCTCCGGAACCCGAATCTTTTTCGTTAGGTAAAGGTTAGGTAAGGTTAGAAAGGTTAGGTTGGGTTAGGTTAGGTTAGAAGGTTAGGTAAGGAGGTTAGGTAAGGGTAGGTTAGGCTAGGTTGTGTTTGCCTAGGTAGTGTTTATTTTAGTGATGGCCCGCGCAGGAAAGCTTACGTGAACGCAAAATCGTCGTTAGAGATGATAGTGCTGCCGGGATTGCTGGGTGCTGGATTTCCTGAGAGTTGAAGTGTG
The DNA here is from genome assembly GCA_001587735.2 of Parhyale hawaiensis. Classification (NCBI taxonomy): domain Eukaryota; kingdom Metazoa; phylum Arthropoda; class Malacostraca; order Amphipoda; family Hyalidae; genus Parhyale; species Parhyale hawaiensis. Next base: position 6,219,273 of record LQNS02020117.1, on the reverse strand, counting down.
CGGCAACGACACTTCAGCTCATAACGAGTGGCGTCCACAACACCACCTGGACCTTGGTCCATGAAAATCAAATGCATCAGAGGGTAAGGTTATTCCAACGACCTAATGGGCTAAATATCGCCACAACACGCGCCATGGAGTATTTTACCTCAGTTGCTTCCTACTGTCTCCTCCTCATTCGATTTCCAAAAGCCTTCGATCAAATTTTCAGCATGAAGCGACAGAAGCTTGCGGTGGTGGGGGCAGCGGCGCGGAAGCTATTGCCTCACCTGCCATGAATAAATTTTNNAGAATATGCTACTCCTCGAGCCGCGCCTGTGCTTTTGTATGCCACACAAAGAAAAAACACAAAAACCAAATACATGAACTCCGGATCAAAAGTTTAAAACCACTTGAAAATGTAAAAATAAATTTCTCCAACTAGGGATCGGTAATTCATATTATAGCCCTGGCTCTGAAGGAGGGAGGATCTGTGTACATTTCTCTTTTACAGCTTTACCAGGTATTTCCCATTCCATATGATGAAGAGACTAAAAAACCTTGGGTAGAAATTTCGCGCCTGGTACATTTTGAGGGGGGGGGCAAAATCATCGATTGTGGACCGATTTTGCTAATATTTGTGCAGTATATGTATGTTTGAAAAAGAAACACATTTTGCTCCTACATTGCTTATTTAGGCCTTAGTTTTTGAGGCATAAATTACAATGGAGAAGTTACGGCCGGCATTGGGGCTTTCCGGTAACACGGTGTACCCTCGCTCGGGGAACGCCTGGGATTAATATTGTTGTTTTTAGAGATAGATAAATTAATTTGTAAGAGCAACAAGAAGTATGAGAAGGGAAACCTAGCTCGATTATGAACTATGCATTGAATTTAGTTTGGCAAAAGAAAGGACTATAATAGCAATTTCCATATAAATATTTCTTCGTATAAAATTACGTACAGACGTGTCAGAGTGACGCAAATTACCGAAACCAATTTTTGGTTACAGACATCGTATGTTACGCAACAGAAACCTAGTAATTTTAGTGCTGGCCTTCTCGAATCTAGCAACGCAATAATTGAAAGACCGTCATCGTGCGTCACTAGCTGCTTGGCCTCTCAACTCTCAAGGAGTTATATTTTAACGACGCTGTATGCGTTTTCATATGACGCGCCTTGTTTGCTGGCCAGCCGGATATTTTTGAGCAGCTGACCTAGTCAGGAGTCACACCACGTGTGAAGGACTCGTACCAATCTGTTGAGCGCACTTTGGACAGCAGGAAACTAGCTAAAAGTACCGTATCTAAGGATACTTACGTTATAACAAGTAAACTTATAACAATGGAACACACTTAGGTTCTAGGAATACAACATGTATAATGTATAGATTTCATCAGCATTGTTAATAATAACCTTGTCAATTAACAGCGCTAATAGAAATTGTTTCGATTTTTCAGTGAGTATTTGCCACTAATTAACGTGAAATAACGTGGCTACGGCATCGTTATTTCAGAAAGTAAACAAAGCAAAACAATCATACACAGGGAATTTTCAAAATCAACAACACATAGTAATAATACACGAAAGACAAAACCTACGCCTGTAAATGAAATCTTATGTTACTCAATTTCACAATAAATTACGTACGGCACATGTCTGTTCCTCTCCACAGAATATTTTCTTGCTGTTGAATACTGTCTTATATTGTCGATTTCAATTACTGCTGACAAACAGTGTATGGGTGGTAAGTCTCTACTTAGAAATAGTATTTCTGGTGACAAATGCCTATACGTAATAGTCAGCATTACAGTATGCCGTATGTTATTATCATCGGTGATACAGCGGTTGTCACTATCACGTATCTCTGGCATTTTGTCGGAGATGTTATAGTAATTCAGTTTTATCAGTATACTTCTACCAGCGTCGGAGGCGGCTGGTACGACAGTTTCAAGGATTCATGACTCTTTTTTTTTTTCTGACATGAAAACTCATTGAGTTCTATTTTTTTAAATTTCATAAAAAATGCAAATATATTCACATATATTTCCCATTATCTCAAATACTAAGGCCTAGATCAATAAAGTTGTAGAAGAAAAATATATATTTTTTTATCATGCGTCATATACTGTGCAAATTTCGGAACAATTGGTCAACAGTCGATAATTTGCCCCCCTCCCCTTTCCCAAAATGTACCAGGTGCGTTCTATCCAGCTTTTTTTTAATGTCCCCATCACATGGAATAAGAAAATACATGGTATCAGTAGCTCAAAAAAAAAAAAAGAAATGTACACAGACATCCCCTTTCCTTAGAGCTGGTGTAAAAGGTGAGAAAGGCAAAAAATACCTGCTGTAACAATTTGTTAAAAAATGTACATGTTGTGAAATAATGAGCTATTCAGTTAATCAAAATTATAAGACCAAGGTAATAAATGTTCTACGGTAACTTAAGTTCCGGCGTTTCGCATCAGTTACAGGCTTGTATCTATAGTGTGAATGTATCACTATTCCCAAAGCAAGTAAACTCTCCTAATTAGAACGTGGTCGAATTGTTCAACTGCATAAGCAAGGAAAAATTCGTGGTAGCGTGCAAATGTAGCTGAGATTCATCGTAGTCAAACTCTGATTTGCAGTTCCCAAAGGCCGTTGCCACACTGACGATACAAGCGACGGGCAACGCGACAAATTTGTTGCACGACAAAATGTAACGGAGGGTACAGCAGTCTGCTGTCCCCACCGCCGCAACTGCGATGCCTCGCGACACCCGTGCATTGCAGCAACACGACTCCCGTAAACATCGCATTGCGTCGCTTGTTGCTCTCTGTGGGGCCCCGGCCTTAATGACCCTGAGAGTTATGAAACAGCAAAATCTAGTGGTAGACAGACAAAAATTTCCCTTGCATTAAGTAGGAGAATTAAACGGATTGTCTCTCAAGACGGACGACACTCTTCCTGGCAAATCAAGGCACTCACAGATGCTGAATGCAGTTGTTCAATGACTATCAGGCGACACTTACGCTAAAAGGGCATGAATAACCAACAGCCGCTGAAAGGTCCTCGGTTGTTTCCGCTTCACAGAGTGGCCCGATTACAGTTTTCTCAAGAGGAGCCAGCATGGGACATTAGAAAGTGGTCAAAGTTTTGTTTTCTGACGAAAAAGTTCAATCTGGAAGACTCTGATTGCTTCACACGAGACTGGCATGACAGAGAGATGCCTCAGGAAATGTTTTCCAATCGTCACAGTGGTAGAGGCTCCGTTGTGGTGTTGGAGCATTTTCCTACAGGAGAAGGGGCCCCAACTCCTTTAGGCTGCTTAAAGGCTAGATGAAAAGCGGAGACAGCTCATTGGCAATCGCGTAGTAGCCCAGAATGATGATATTGCAAGGCTTCAGAAATCTCTTGATACAACACAATTAATTTTTTTTGCATAGAGACAATAAAAAAAATCTTCATTTCAGACCCACAATGGAAAAATGTCGAGTGTCAGCCTCAAGCAGGTTAGTACGGAAAATTGAGCATCTCTTGTTGCGGTGCTTGGCTTGCTGGCTCAGCATTGCCGGTATTCAGCCACCACAGCAGGGAATTGGACCTTAACCAGAAATGGGGAATGGTCGGGGGTCCAATTGCGGCATGAGCCTTCCGTCTCTGGTGCAAAAGCTCTGATAATCTGTGTTCAGCCGTATGCCTACTCTTGATGGGGTCAGCAGGCATCTATCTGCATCACGAACCAGTGCATGTGGCTTTTCCACTTGAAGCATGCGGTCAAATTAACTTTGCCTTTACTACCAGAAGAGTAGCTACAAGTGAGTATTACACGTTCAGTCAAGAGATGTACAAGCAAGGCTACCTTAGGCTAAACTCTGTTGACCTTAGTTCTAGAGTCTTCAGAAAAGGTCCAGGTGATGTCAGTCACGATACCTTACGTTTGCAGAGAGACGATACCGTTCCCCTGCCGTTCGCTTACAGTTTGTAAGAAACGGGAGAGCCAGCAGCAAATTATCTCACATTGCACGTAACGCTGAATCTGTCATTTTTTCTATAAAATCATATAGTTTTTTTAAAATTTTGTAACATTAATATTGGTGGCATTTGGAAAGAGCAGCGGTATTTTGTTTATTAGCCTTTCACCCTGCAAAGCGAAAGTCTTGGAATACTTTGCTTTGACAGCACTGCCACCAACTCTGCCTGGAAAGCGGATCTCCCTAGTCTGTCCAATGACGCTATGTTTTTGTCGAGTTTGTTTGTTTGTGTGTCTGCCATCAAGGTAACTCAAAAAATTATGGACAGATCTTTACGAAATCTACAGGACTTGCGTGACATGTTAGGAGGCATAGATGATTAACTTTTGGTAAAGGTCTGTTCAACCGTTGTTTGAATGCTTTATTTTTCTCATGAAATTTCCACTAATGTCAGGAATGGTAAAAAGAGCAAATGGCCAAATTTTTGTGATGATCTGTTGGTCCATTTGCATGTTTGTCTCTGTGTTTGAGTTTATGTTTGTCAGCAACATAACCTAAAAAGTAATGAATGGATCTCTATGAAATTAACAGAAATTGATAGTAATATTAAAAGACACACAAATCAAACATAGGTGTTGCTCGGCTAGTCCATTGGGATGTTTGACTAGGCCTATATGTATGACTTTCTGAATGCCAGACTGTAACTTTAAAGTTCAAGCAAAAATTTCCAAGAAAATTACAGAAACTGTCGTTTATGTCAAGAGGCACAAATTACCAAATTTTGGTGACGAAGAAAGGAAATCCCGGAACGTTTCATGACCAATTTGATTTTTTCGTTAACACTGCAAATTTTGTCGAACGTATGCACTCTCAGAGTGCTGTAGTTCATATTACAAGTATTATCATTATCTTGAATGGTTTAAAACTCCGTTTCCACCACAGTGGTGATTTAACAGAGAAAGAAATATGGGACATAGATCATGTCGATAGAAATGTGGAACCCTGNGTTAACACTGCAAATTTTGTCGAAAGTATGCACTCTCAGAGTGCTGTAGTTCATATTACAAGTATTATCATTATCTTGAATGGTTTAAAACTCCGTTTCCACCACAGTGGTGATTTAACAGAGAAAGAAATATGGGACATAGATCATGGCGATAGAAATGTGGAACCTTGGCTCGAGGGGTTCCCACACAGGATCAACTTGAATGCATGGTAAAAGCAACTTAGGAAAGAAGATAACCAGGATAGAGCATCATCAGGAGTGTGGCAGTGGCAGGAAAGCAAAGTGGGCATGGAAGAGAGACGTCCCGTAGGCCTAGCTACGGCTGAGGTAACCTATATGCTTACGTAGGGGCGTTACTCTCCATAATATAAGAAGGGTAACTAACCTAATCCTATGGTTCAGTAGCCCATCCCTGTGAGATCGTTGATTCGTATTTACAGCGATTCATTCCAAAATTTTCGATACGTATTTACGAAAGAGACTTTTTAATCTTTCTTGCACTGAATAAAAGCAGAAACGCGATGCATATTGCTTGAGACAGTGGAGTTCTTACATACCGCTACTTTAACTACAAAGAATCTCTGCAGAGCTCCAGATACTAGGCTTTTTACGTTTTGTACTTGGCAACCAAAAAGAGGACCAGCATTTTATTCCATGTCATATTGATTTTGTTTCAATAAGGAAGTTTACAGCTTCCATCCGCCCAAGTCTTTCCCACAGCAATAATTCTGGCTACATTGTCAATGCGGATTCAAAAAAAGTGAGTGCTTTCTACCTCTTTACCTGCTCAAGCTGTGTTTCATCAAATTATGTTATTTTTCAGCAATTACCGGAAAATGATCGCCCAATGTAACTGCAGATTTTTCCCATTTTCTACTCAGCGTGCAGTAGCTCGCATTCATTTTTTTTATAATCAGCTAATAAAAGAGGAACTACCTTATTGCATCTGTGCCATGTGGAAACGATCATGGTAAGAAACTATACAGGCCCAAGGACGGTACCTAGCGGCGCTTCGCTGATCACCATCTGTCTCGAAGATACCGTGTGAAAATTTCACTTTGGTTGTTCTTTCATAGAATTGGTTTATATTTTCCACGGATACACATTCAGGAAAATTTCAGCATTAGAACTCCGTATTCTACGTGAGCAAATTTTTAGTATATTACGTTTATGCTCTTGCTTTGACAGAAAAGCCAGCCCGTCTGTTTAAACCAACACGTAGTCCTTTACTGCTGCAGTGGCAAGTACTAAGTTTAGCAACTGGTACCATAACTTCCTAAAAATGGCAAATTTACATTTCTTTCTTACTGAAACCTTGTGTTCGCTGTTGCTCAACTCCAGCTACCTCTTATCTCCGGGTCGCACTATCGTCATTCACGACCACTGTGCGTTCAAGTAAGCTTTGCTGCGCGCGCCACCACTAAAATAAACACTACCTAGGCTAACCTAACCTACCCTTACCTAACCTCCTTACCTAACCTTCTAACCTAACCTTATCTTGCTAACCGTACCTAACGTTATCTAACGTTACCTAACCTTTTAGGCGAGGGTGACCTACCCCAACCTAATCTTACCTTACCTAACCTAACTTAATCAGTGCTACAGCGAGCAGCACGGCGCACCAACTTGAACGTCGCTCACAAGCACACGATCTGGGTACACAAACACGCACACAAATCCGTCGTGAACGACGATAGCCCCTCCGCGGGTCACGTTATGCAGTCGCATGTTCAACTAATGGGAGCACGTTCAACTCCTGGGTCATTCATGCTGCCGTGTCAACGACTGTCACGGTTCATCGGAATGACATACGAGATGAATATCCGTTCATAAGTTGAGCGTGCCGGAGTACAAGCCCCTTTAAGCCCGCATCCCGCAGTGCCCTAGCTGCAAACATCAGGTACACTGTGTGTGTGTGTGCACACTTTACTGCTACAGTGTAGAGAAGTACACAACAGTCTGTCTGGCAAATGGTGTCAAATTCAGCTGCTGAAAGCCTTCACTTTGGTGCGCGAGAACTTCAAAGACGCCATGCAAAGAGAAAACTTACAGCTGATCGGATGGCGTTCGCTAGTTTTACACTTGACACCGCTCGCTTCCAAAGAGGCAAAGGCAAATCATTCCCGATGATTGAGTCTCCATCACGCTGGATAAGTCTATTTATATTTGCTCTCAGGGCTAAAGTTCGTTGAACTACAGTATTTGATGGCGGGACTTACGGATTGCACTGGATATACAAAGTGTCAGAAGTTAACAAATATGGTGAGTTGTTCTGTGCAAAAATAACCTATTCAGATGCATCAGAATGGGACCCTTACTAGGACAACTATATTTAATTGCGGAGGCTAGCGGATAAATATAGACGCTCAGCGAAAATTTTACGATTGTAAATTGAGCAAGAACAAAATCTCACTTGTTGCATAAGAACAAAAATTTATATTTATGCAGACAAGATGAAATTGGACATAAAGGTCGTAAACGTAGGCCATCAATAGCAGCTACACTTGAATGTTTGCTCCTATTTTCATTATTATTTTGGATAGTGATGCCACCAAGTTATTCCTCGAATGGGGAAAAGACCAAACATTACGATCATACGTCATCAGTGGCAATAACCAAGCAAGTCTTACAGCAGTTTAGAACCAGTAAGATATTTGTGGTAGCAATTTTCGAGCCAAGTCGAGCAGTACGATCGTAGCCATCAACAGCCATAACAATCAAATTTTGACTCCAAACGCATTCACCTCGAGACGCGAGAAAATTTACCGGAACTTGAGGCAGTTGGGGTCCGGGGCTTCGATTGTCGCAGGAGGCTAATAAGTACGGGTCGTGCCGGTAAAATTACGACCCCGTGGAGCGCCTAATTACCGGCATGACCGAAAGTCGTAACACGGTCATTTTTCGCCGTTCACTTTAGGGTTAGAAGCTGTAGGGACGGCAGTTAAACGCCCTAAGTCACGCTAAGTCAACCAACAAACACTTAAAAGAGAAGCACGCCATGCCTAATAAGTTAGAAGTTGTGCAGCGCAACTCTACACGTAATTCCCAAGAGTTCGGCCTTCCTAAATTGGCACAACGACCACAGTTTCGGCTGTGCTTCCGATGTAAGGGGCGGGCGCCCCAGCTGGGGGATATTGTTGCCAGTTGTGTCTATAGGGATGAATATACACGCTCTACACTTATACATTTGCTCCTTCGGGTCATAAATGGGTCGAATACAAATTATACGCTCAAAAACAAATGGGAGTTACCTCCACCGAGGAGGTTATGTTTTTGTCGAATTTGTCGGTCTGTAATTCTGTCTATTTTTCTGTCACCAAGATTACTCAAAAAATTTTGTACGGATCTTTACAAAATTTACATGGATTGTAGGGCATGTCAACAGTTATAGATGATTAACTTTTACTGAAAATATATTCATCTGTCACTTTGTTTGTTTGTTTGTCTGTCTGCCTATTTTTTAAGGCCATGACTGGAAAAGTTATAGACAGATTTTCATGAAATTTATACGAGTTGTTAATAATACGAAGAGTAAATGACCAAATTTTTGGAATGATCCGTTTGTTCGTTCGTTTGTTTGTCGCTATAGTTGATTTTATGTTTGTTATCACAATATTTCACAAAATTAAGGATCGATCTTTATGAAATTTACAGGAGTTATTAGTAATGTTAAAAGACATAGATAATTCAAGTTTGGTGATGATCGGTTGATCTGTTCGTGTGATTTACTGTTTGTCATAATGTTCGTTAGCAGCGAAACTAAAAATGTTATGAAAATTACAGGAATTGTTAATACTATCAATAAGTACAAATGACTAAATTTTGGAGCAGATAGAAACAAAATCATAGTTTCGGAATCAATTTGAATTTTTCGTTACGTTTGCCTTGCTTGGAGTAGGTAGGCGCTCTCACTGTGCTCTTTAGTTGGGAATTTGATCCTTCGGGTGGCGCATTCATCAAACAGATGTATTATTTTCAGAAACAAACAAAAGTGAACAATATATGCTCTGTAATTATGGCTTTGCTTCTTCGGGTGTCGAATTTGTCTCACAGAAACTACGTTCAGAGATAAATAAAACTTTAAATGTGAACTTTTGCAGGCTCTGTGTAGTTATTCCGTTTCTCTTTCGGGTGACGAATTCGTTAAGTCGAAATTTCGCTTAAAAACAACTGAACGTCTCACAGGTGCAGGCTCTGCAGTTGTTTGTTTCGCCTGGTGGAGAATTTGTGAAATAAAATTACGCTCTCTAGTATCGGTTACAGGTTACCTTCATAATTATTCCTCAATATCCGTAGTAGGAGCAGCATTATCTAAGTCTATATATGATGACTCAATCAAACATGAGCTATTATTAAAAAGAGAACTATATATTTATATCTTTTACAACATGTACAGTAAACATCAAGCCGTTATTGCTTGCTTTGTACTCTTGTGTAAATCAAAATGAGTGTTATTTCTATTTTAATTTTTCATGTTGGATAACTGAGAGTGCAAGCCTTCCTACCATGAACACGTGATTACTGATCCCGGGAAAGACTTGGATTCGGTAAAGATTTGGTTCCGATAATGTACTGGTCCCGGTAAAGTATGTGTCCCAGTAGAGGATTTGTCCCGGTAAAATATTGGTTCCGGTATAGAATAGGTCTTAGTACAGTATCGGTCCCAGTAAAGTATTGGTCCTGGTAGAGAATTGGTTCCGGTGGAGACTAGGTCCCGGTGAAGTATTGGTTCCAGTGGAGAATTGGTTCCGTGAAGAAGGGGTTCTGGTGAAGAATTGGTCCCGGTGAGAATTGCTAGAGGTAAAGAATTGATCCCGGTAAAGTATTAGTGCTGGTAAAAGAAATTTATCCCGGAAAATTATTGGTTCACGTAAACTATTGGTCCCGGTAAAGTGGTGGTCCCGGTAAAGTATTGGTTCCCGTAAAGTATTCGTCTCGGTAAAGTATTGGTCACGGTAGAGAATTGGTCCTTGTAAAGAATTGGTCTCTGTAAAGAAATGGTCTCGGTAAAGTATGGGTCCCGGTAAAGCAAGTGTCCCGGTAAAGTATGGGTCCCGGTAAAGTCTTACCGGGTTTACGGTAAAGAATTGGTTTCGAAAATGCATTGGTCCTTGTAAAGTATTGTTCCCGGTAAAGAATTAGTCCCGGTAAAGGTCACATCAACTTAACCGCACCTGCTACTGTGCTCGTGCTACAGATAGAGGCCACTGGCCCAGAGGAGTATACGGCTGCAGTGGATCTCAGGCCATCAAAAGTTGCAGCGTCAGCGACTGAAGTCTCTTTGTGACACACCTGCGCTTCGACCGTTTCCATTTCTTACTAGGTTCAGCACCTCTGCAGCAGCATGTAGACCGTTCACTGATATACAGTCACGGTTTATTCTAAAGAAACTTCCACTACACAAACTCTAATGGGCAAGCCCGACTTGAGCTATTGTAACATTAATGAAAACATATGTTCGGGTCAAGTATCATGCAGTGATATCTATTGTGGCTCCGGCCTGGTTTATGTATATGACACTCTAGCTATGCAAATTCAAACTGAATGCACAAATGTACATTTTGCATTTTACAACTTCGCAATAGAGGTATAACTGCACGTAAAAACAAACCATGCATGCAGTATCCTTAGTGGCAGTGTAACCAAATTCAATCTCTCCACATCCCCCCCCCCCAAAAAAAAAAACCTGCTATGTATCTCCATGGACAGTAGAAGGTGGGGGCATGGATTAAGATGGAAGAAGTAGGCTATTTTACCCCATCAACTCGTTAAGGGCATAACCCTAGAGGGTCAGTCAAATAGTTGGCTAGTGTTTAGAGGTTATTCGTACCAACATGAAATAGCTTTCAATAATAAAAACAAATAAAAAGTGTTGCTTGCGGAAACAACGTGAAGGTGTTAAGAACAACAACCTTGAGCGCAACGTTTCATTATTTTGTGTATTAAAAGCCTATAGTCGTATAGCCTCCATTCCTACATATATGCGCTGCCATCCACTTTCGGAGGATGAAACAATGACGCTCGTACATAGCAAAAACATAGCGGAAAATAAGTGCAAAGATTCCTACCAGAAGCACAAATAACGAACTAAGAAAAACAAAGTGGGTACGAAAAAGAAAGATGTCTCTCATTCCTAACTGAAGCTTATACATAGCTGCTCCAGGAGACCCTATATGAAGTGGAATAGGCGACCTTCTCTTTCAGGGTCTGGACCACAAGCACGAATGACAGTGCAGGTGGACCCGAGGTTCTACCCTGACCCATCGGCTGAATAACAGACATGCGTATTATCAAAATACAATGCCTTTTTTAACTCGGTTAACTTGACAACCAATTTCCAAAAGCATTCTATAGCGTATCCAAGTTTCAGTGATATATGACCCTTGTAATACCGGTACACAAAAATGAGCAACGTACCGTGATATTTCAACACACTGTACAGTGTTCGCTAAAAACTTCCAGTTACCTTTTAGGTGGCAGCTTGGTTGGGGAACCTATCATGGAGTCACTGGCTTTCATTTTCGTGACGTCACGTTTGGCTTTGTATTGGTCCCAGGTGACTGTGTGAGCACACTTAAGACTGTCATTACCATACAGCCACAGAGCCACAGACGTAACTGAAAGTTAGTGAAAACGGTAATAGCGTTTGCATCCGTTACTTATTTTTGTTTGTCGATGCATATTTCAAGTCCAATAATAATCAGAGTTGGACATGAAATTAAGCGTGTTTTAAGAATGGTTCTCAGATATACATAAAATTCGTAAAATAAACGCCAATTTCAAATTATCATCCATAGAAGTACGGTTTTTATTCCCGACATATTCATGTGTACACTCGTACTCTTGCTTTCCCCAATGCACCAAAATAATTTTGCAGGTAGTTAAGTCTCAGCTTCAGCAGCAGTCAGCGAGAATTCCAACTAACGACCCAGCAGCGCCGTAGAGTGCGATGGTTGAAAGCATGGATGAATAAACATGGTCCCGCTATCGCTAGTGCACAGCAATCCTGCATCGACTGATTGGGCGCGTCACTGTGCGAACTTTCGATAGATAAATGGAGGAGGTCGCAGCTCCAACGCATAT
>LQNS02020117.1:6187898-6201395 GCA_001587735.2 Parhyale hawaiensis | reverse complement strand
CTATCGTGGGGGTATAGCTACTTACCTTTTGCCGGGGGATGGCGGGTCGTTGAACCTTCTGTTTAGGCGTAAAAGATAGTTCCTAGCGACCAGCCGTCGGTTGCAGCTGTTGCCCAGTTGGCCTATGACTGCCGCACGAACCAGTGCTTGTGGGTTTCCCACGGGAGGGTGCAGTAAAAGTTGACTTTACTTTTTACAGACTTGAGAACTTTCCTTGTTGCTGCATGGAAATGTTATGCAGGTTCATTAACTTCTTTGCTTTTTTTCATATAAATTATTTCACTACCACGAAGAAATGCAATATCGGGATACTGCAGGTAATCACCAATGACTGGTCTTCTTGTATTTTCTTAAGCCAATAGAAAAGAATTTTTAGCCCCTACTCCTAAAATCGGTTGAACCCAAACTAGGCACTTTTAGTTCATTTCAAGTGAAAATAGAGCATTCATCCGTGCTTCTGGTACGGATCTTACCACCTATTTTCCAATGTGTTTTTGCTATGTACGAGCATCATAATTTCATCGCCTGAAAGTGGATGGCAGCGCATATGTAGGAATGGAGGCTATACGACTATAGGCATATACTACACAAAATAATGAAACGTTACGCTCAAGGTTATTGTTCTTGACACTTTCACGTTGTTTCAGCAAGCAACGGTTTTTATTTGTTTTTATGATTCAAAGCTATTTCATGTTGGTACGAATAACCTCCAAACACTAGCCAACTATTGGACTGACACTCTGGGGTTATGCCCTTAACGAGTTGATGGGGTAAAATAGCCTACTTCTTCCATCTAAATCCATGCCCCCACCTTCTACTGTTCATGGAGATACATAACAGGTTGTTTGTGGGGAGGGGGAAGCATTGAATTTGGCTACATTGCCACAAAGGATACTGTATGCATGGTTTGTTTTTAAGTGCAGTTATACCTCTATTGCGAAGTTGTACAATGCATAATGTACACTTCGCACATTTCTACACTTCGTTTGAATTTGCATAGCTAGAGTGTCATAGACATAAAGCAGGCAGGAGCCACAATAGATATCCTGCATGATACTCGGCCCAAACAAATGTTTTCATTAATGTTACGATAGCACAAGTCGGGCTTGCCCATTAGAGTTTGTGTGGTTGCAGTTTCTTTGGAATAAACCGTGACTGTATGTATATCAATTCTTAGGCTAGCCCTAACGTGGACTTCATTTTGAGGAAAAAAATTGAATTGCTCCATTGTGCAAATACATCAAATACTTGAAGTAATAAACCTTCAACGTGGGAATGATGTAAAGAAAATTACGTTGGTATGAAAGTGTTTTACGAAGACTTCCTGTAGAGGAGAGTATGGGCTCAAGTTGATAAGGTCATTAGTTTAAATAATCCGGTGCAGGCATAGCATAAGTCTTACCTGATTTTCTGGTAGAAAACGTGTGACTGTAAGCTAGCTTAGGCACCTATTGTAGCTGAGCCGTTCATATCCTTAGTTAGTCCAACATATTCTTAAGTTACCTAACATGATTATAATTCTACTCTATAACCTTCCCTACGTTAATCTAATCTAGCCTAGTCTCACATAGGGTAACGATAAGTGCCTCGCCTCTAAAACTAACATTTTGGACTTTTTTAAAGTGCAGAAATTAAAACTAAATCGCATAAGGTTGACTTATAACTTAGATTTTAGCCGTTTGATAATGTTCTCTGAGGTAGATCGCATACTTTACCTGGACCAATACCTGCAATAATAGTATAATAGTAAGCTAGAGACAGTAATACTGGCACTATACGTCGCTAACTAAAACTTGCCAGCCAAGTAAGGAAGTTCTTAGTAGCGCTTGACGTGGTGAAACAGTAACAGACTGACAGGTCTACGTGCTGCTATATATAGAAGTGTTACCCTAGCAAGAAATGGAAACGGTCGAGGCGCAAGTGTGTCACAAAGAGACTTCAGTTGCTGACGCTGCAACTTTTGAGGACCTGAGATCGACTGCAGCTGTACACTCCTCTGGACAGTGGCCTATGTCTGTAGCACGAGCACGAAACAATGGGTCTAGCCCCTTATTTCCAGTAGCAGGTGCGGTTAAGTTGACGTGACTTTTACCGGGACCTAGTCTTCACCGGAACCAAGTCTCTACCGGGACGGATACTCTACCAAGTCCTATTCTATACCGGAACCAATAAATGCTTTACTGGGACAAATCCTTTACTGGGACAAATCCTTTACTGGGACAAATACTTTTCCGCGACAAGTACATTATCGGAACCAATTCTTTACCGGGTCCAAGTCTTTCCCGAGATCAGTAATCACGTGTTCATGGTAGGAAGGCCTGATTGCACTCTCAGTTATCAAAGATGAAAAATTAAAATAGAAATAGTACTTTTTTGACTTACACAGGAGTGCAAAGCGAGCATTTATGGGTTGATGTTTACTGTACATGTTGTAAAAGATGTAAATATATAGTTCTATTTTTAATTATGGCTCATGTTTGATTGAGGCATCATAGACTTAGATAATGCTGCTCCTACTACGGATATTGAGGAATAATTATGAAGGTAACCTGTAACCGATACTAGTGAGCGTAATTTAATCTCACAAATTCGCCACAAGGCGAAACAAACAAACAACTGCAGAGCCTGCAACTGTGAGACGTTCAGTTGTTTTTAAGCGAAATTTCGACTTAACGAATTCGTCACCAGAAGAAGTAAAGCCATAATTACATATGATATTCTGACAAATAAAAAGACAAATACAGAGATAAACAAACAGATGAATAAATTAACACTAAAATCTGATCATTTGAGCTTCTTAAGCATCCTAAACTTTCCTGTAAATTCATAAAGATGCGTTCATATTTTGTGTGTGTGTGTGGGAAGGGGCAATGTGGTTAACAAACGGTAAAACAAGCATAAAGGCAAGCAGATAAACGGTGTAACAGATCATGACAAAACTATGGTCATTTCCTCCTTGTAACGTTCCTAATGTTCCTTCAAATTTCATGAAAGCCCGTTAATAACTTTCTGAGTTATGTTTCCAATAAAAACAAACAGGTAGACAAAACTAACAAACGGTTCAACGGATCTTCAGCAGAAGTTAATCATCTCTACCTCTTAACACACCTTACAATCGCTGTAAAAATCCATGTAGTGTCTTGCACTAGTGTCCTATAGTATCTGGCACTACTTGCGCATAGCGTCTGGTACTAGTGGTCTATAGTGTCCGGTACTAGTGGCCTAGAGTGTCTGTCGTTATCTTGCGGTGTCTTTAGTAGTGTACTGCAATGTTAGGCAGCGGCCTTCGCTGCCTTGTTGGGTCCTGCGAAAGCCTACAGTGTCCAGTAGTGTTCTGGAGCGTCCTGCAGTATCCTGTCAAGTTCTATCAAAAGCACGCGAGTAGGATGCACACAGACCTCTTTGCTACTGCACCTTTGTCAGAGGCTGCCTCTCAAAATTCTATTTCATATTCCTGCCGTGATAATTTCATTGGCGCACACGAGCGCGGAGTGGCTGCGTCTCGTACGTGTGATCTGGAGCTAAGCCCTGTCGCAGTGTTACTGTAAAATATATATACGCATATGTCTGGCATACATGCATATATATTTATTGCAATGCTTGTTCTCTGCTACAGGAGTTCATCCAAGGCTCCGTAATTGCTGCCGTCTACAGTAGCGAGCAAGTGGATGAGAACGATGTTTATGAACTAAGGAAAAAAAACGCAGAACTTTTTGATGGAGCACAGAGAAAGCTCAAACTTTTGAACATAATATTTATTAGATTTTACCTGTAATAAAAAATGAAAGCTCACTGATGTAACTAATACCTGTCTAACAAATTATGGCATGACTGATAGATAACCTAACTAAATTGGGCCATTAAAATGATCAGAACGTTAAGCGGAATCCTGAATTTGATAATTATTCAGTGGTACTTAGTAATTTTCGGGTAAAAACGGTAAATAATATTCACTGTTATAACTTAATCACTTCCTTAGTGGCTCTTGCGCTATAAACCTGGCTAGAAACTCAGTGACATAATTGGAAGGTAGAGAATTCATAGTAAAGTTACGTAAGGGAGATAAACGTCCAATAGATGGCCTTGCTAAAATTGTAAGGAAGTCTATGAGTGTTATTCACAGTATTTAAAAAAAATGAGAAAACCGAGTCATGTGAAGCCAAGAAACCACCTGGCTGGGAGGTATATAAAACTTATGACAATTGAAGACAGATGGGTTGTGGGGACTTCTAGTAGAATGGAGTTGCCACCGCAACTGCTATTTCGAAAAAGGCTAATGATGGACTCGGCATCAATGTTTCAAGACACTTCGTTTCCCTAAGACGCATGGCAGCAGCCGGCCATGCGTGCTTGACTCGTGTGCTAAAGGAGCTGCGATCGAGGGACGAGCCAGCCGAGCGGTCTTTGTGGCACCCGGCGTGCAGAGTCAGCAAAGTTGCTTGGTAAGCACTGTTACGTGGGGTGTGTGGAGGGTGGGGGGCGGGTGTCGTTGAACTTTCCGCTACGGCGCCATAGTTCTTAACGACCCGTAGCTGGCTGCAGCTCTACTTCCTCCTCTGTTGCCCGTTGGCCTATATCTGCAGCACGAATCAGTGAGTGTGGATTTTTCAGTGCAGGGTGCAGTCAAAGTTGACTCTACCGTTGCATGATGAAATAGGTTGGTGTAGAAGGGTACATTCCGCGAAGCCCTACATTTTTAAGAAAGAACCAAGTCGTCCGAAAGAAATTTCCTGTTGACCACGTCACACGGGCTGAAGAACAATAGGATTTTTTTTTTTTTCATTTCAGTAATGAATAGTAATGAATCAAGGTTCAACTTGTTCGCCTCTGATGGGAGAAGGTTCGTTCAATGCTCTCCCAAGAAACGACAGTCTTCTCAATTCGCTAAAAGTAGTGTTAAGTTCGGAGTAGGAAGTTCTATGATGTTTGGCATAAATCCATCTACTGGTACTGGATCTCTTGTTAGGCTACGCGGAAATAGTAACTCATCAATGTACAAAAAGTTATTAAACAACCATGTTTTACAACATTTAAGAACTTCAGTAACTGTTAAACAACCAGCTGTATTTATGTAAGGTAACGCCCCGTGTCACACAGCAAAATCTCCCGAGACTTCATTTGTTTTATAGAGAATGCTACAGTGATAGGGTGGCCTGCTTAGAGCCCCGACATGAATCCAATTGAGAGCGTATGGAAGTTTATTATATGAAAGAGCTAAGAAAGAGATTGCAAGCAATACCGATGAATTATGGAATAATTTGAAAGAAAATATCAGTCGAGGAGTGCAAGACTTTAATTCGTTTGTATAGCAACTAAAGTCAAGCTGTTATTGATGGTAAAGGCCTACATATCAAGTACTAATAAACATGTACCCTCCTTCTATTTGGATATGACGTATCCATTATATATTTTATGATTTATTGAATACTCTGATCTTCCTGATCTCCCTAATTACATTAGTTATTCAGCAATCTACGATACTAGTGTGCCCGCGCTGTCATCCAATGACGGCAAATAATTTGTGTTGATGCTTCTTCATTAATCATGCTTTCCTTCATACAATTGTCAACCTTAAAGATCCTCCAGACGAGGGTTCACGGCATCCTAATTACCCTAATTACTGAGTATCAACATTCCTATTTTCTGACATGAAAATAATTCATTACTTCTGCAGTCAGTTCAGCAACACAGAAAAGAATTGTTTCGATTTGGTATCATAGATACCCTAGTGTGTCATATTTGTCCGATAATCTTTTGGTTATTGAAAGCTGTTTCGTCGACATTTGCATCAAAGTTGGAAGAATAGCTGATGCAACAAAATCATCTGTGGGAAGAAACTACGAATCAAGATGCATGAGACTGCCACTGGAAGCTTCAGATACCTTCAATGCTGAGATTGCAACTTCGGCAATGCAAGAAGTCCATTTAAACTTGAGGCCGCCCGATACTTTGCCATAGATTCGATGTATGGAGAAGATAATACTCGCACAAATCGGACTAAGCCCGGAATATCTTCATTTTTGAATTTCAACTGTCCCTAATTAAGATGCGTTTGCCACCTTCTGCAACCCGGCCTATTTTCTAACTATCAGTTTTCAATGGAGCTTGAGAGGACGACCAGAGCCTTCAACCTGGGGTAATTTCCACCTATCTCTTTTGCTAAAGCGTGGCAGAAAATGGATAAACCGATAAACAAAAAGATAAATACACATCGGTCCTTATTATATTGAAGATAATAAAGACCGATGTGTATTTATCGGTTTGTTTTATTTATTTATCTGTTGATCCATTTTCAGTCACGCTGTAACAAAACAGATAGGCGGAAAATAGCCCAGGTTGGAGGCTCTGGTCGACCTCTCAAGTTCCATGGAAAACTTTTAGGCAGAAAATAGGCCGGGTTGCAGAAGATGGCAAGCGTATCTTGATCAGGAACAGTTGAAATTCAAACAATGAAGACATCGCAGGTTTAGTCTGATTTGTACGAGTATTAGCTTCTCCATACATCGAATCTATGGCTAAGTATCGGGCACTTCTTGAATTACCGAAGTTGAAATCTCAGTCCTGAAGTTATCTGAAGCTTCCACTGGCTCTCTCATGCATCTTGATTCGTAGTTTCTTCCCACAAATGATTTCGTTGCTTCAGCTAATCTCCGAAATTTAATTCAATGGTCGATTAAACAGCTTTCGCTAAGCAAAAACCATTGGACCAGTATAAGCTAGCCTACCGTATCCACAATAGCGAAGCGGAGCTATTACTTTGAGCATTGTTGATCTGCCTACAGTAAGCAGTGAATTTTCTACATTTCAGAGAGAGAGAGAAAAAAAGTCTCGATACTGAGCAGCAGTGAAGCCGTAAACGCTCATCTCAGGATGTTTAGATTAGCAGTTTTAATAAAGAAAGTATTATCAATAAAGAAGGTCATTACAAATTCTTCGCTGTCATTTTATGACAGCGCGGGCTCTCTAGTCATGTCATAATTTTATGGTAAGGCATTAATTAAATCAAAGAGCTTTATTTTTTCATTGCAGATGATATCTAGTACATAACTATGTTCAGAGTGTTAACTCTCTTTGTGCTCTGTTAAAAAGTTAAGCATATGTTCCTTACTTCTTGGTCTGATCTTTATGCTCGTTAGTGTATGTATACAATGTGGGAATGAAATGTAGCCAGATCATTGATAGCAAACCACATGATTAAGAATTTCCTTGTATTAGCAGAGGTCTTCAAGAGGACGTTTCAAGCTGTGCAATTGCTACAGCTTTACTTAATTGTGCTTTGTGTGATGGTTTCGATATCCAAAAATTTATCTGGGCCAATAGAAACCGCACTTTTTAGGTATCAAAAGCTTTGACTTATTTAAAGGCTTCCTAAGTAAATAGACAATGCAAATAAATGGTTCTGGAATCCAGTGAGGCGCAGCTGCCCCCCGGGCCGAAAAGCGACCGAAGACTCGTCCGAAGGAGTCATTACGTTCATTGTGGTTTGTATTTTAAAATGGAGACCCGGAATGGTTCCCGAAGGTGTTTGTCCTGAGAATTCCAAGGTGCTAGGAATGGTGGCACATCAATTGGCACCATTGCCGTTTTGTATTCCCGTTATGGCCCTACAGAGACGGGGGAGCTCATTCCCGGTGCGTTCCAATGGCCAAAACACGGCTGTATTTCGCCTGGAATTTCACGAGACCGCAATTAGGCGACGGCCAACGGCTTTAGTCGAGATCTCGTCTCTGGTGACGGGGTTTCGACTGATTTGGGCGATAGGCGCCTAATCCGGGGGACAGTTGCCTCATCTCGGCGACTGTCGGCTGATTTGAACGAAAGGTCCTTAATTTGAGTGACAACTGAATGACGTCAAGTGACAGGTTCCTACTTTGAGCGACAGTTGTCTCGTCTCGCTGACCACTCAGGGACTGGGTGCTAAAAAGCATCATTCGTTGCAAACAATTAACTTTTTGTTCGAAACAGCCGCTACGTCATTTTTTTTATAACTGAAACAAATGCGACTATTTTTTGCAGAAAAAATCTCCCGGCCACCAAAAGTTCCTTCTTCTTTCTCACTTGATCAAACCAATCGTTCTGATCCACTTGCTCGTTACTGTAAACGGCAGCACTTACGGGGCCTTGGATGAATTGCTGTAGTAGAGAACAAAGATTGTAATAAATATGTATGCATGTATACCAGATATATGCGTATATATATTTTATAGTAACACTGCGATAGTGCATAGCTCCAGATCACACTTACGAGACGCAGCCACTCCGCGCTCGTGTGGGCCAATGAAATTATGACGGCTGGAATATGAAATAGAATTTTAAGAGGCAGCCTCTGACAGAGGTGCAGTAGCAAAGAGGTCTGTGTGCATCCTACTCGCGTGCTTTTGATAGAACTTGACAGGATAGTGAAGGACGCTCCAGAACACTACTGGACACTGTAGGCTTTCGCAGGACCCAACAAGGCAGCGAAGGCCGCTGCCTAGCATTGCAGTACACTACTAAAGACACCGCAAGATAACAAAAGACACTCTAGGCCACTAGTACCGGACACTATAGACCACTATAGTACCAGACGCTATGCGCCACTAGTGCAAAACATCATAGGTATCTAGTGCCAGATACTATCGGACACCAGTGCCAGACACCATAGGCCACTAGTGTCTGACATTACACGACACTAGAGCCAGACACTACATGAATTTTTACAGCGATTGTAAGGTGTGTTAAGAGGAAGAGATGATTAACTTCTGCTGAAGATCCGTTGAACAGTTTGTTAGTTTTTTCTACTTGTTTTTTTTTTTTTATTGGAAACATAACTCAGAAAGTTATTAACGGGCTTTTGCGAAATTTGGAGGAACATTAGGAATGTTACAAGGAGGAAATGACCATAGTGTTGTCATGATCTGTTACACCGTTTATCTGCTTGCCTTGTGCTTATTTTACCGTTTGTTAGCAGCATTACCCCTCCCCCCACACAAACAAAAATATGAATGCATCTTTATGAATATACAGGAAAGTTTAGGATGCTTAAGAAGCTCAAATGATCACATTTTAGTGCTAATTTATTCATCTGTTTGTTTATCTCTATATTTTTCTTTTTGTTTGTCAGAACATAACATAAAATGTTATGGACGGATCTTCAAGAAATTTACAGGAACAGCTAGGACTGGTGCAAGCGACAAATGATCTAATTCTGGTGATGCATTGCCTGGCGGAAGGATGTGCTCTTATAGTATTTTTTTCGTTGTTGTTGTTGTTGTTGAGACTGCTCATGTACGTTCTAGATCATTGACATTTGTTATTTGCTCTTGAAAAATGATCAGTTTAGCGAGATGCTGCCCTCGTTATTTTTCATTATTCCCGTTTAGCCGGGCTTCTTCCTTCTGCGAAATATCTTCTGTGCTGATGGTATTGTGGCGTCCACGCGGACAAGATTGAAGTTCAGGTTTTTCATCTAAGGGCGGGTTCACACGTCATTCATTTCAACGTGTTCGCTCATCCACTCGTCCGAATGTGTTAATAAGTCATAGAAAATGCAGAAAGGTGCTCTATTTTCTTAGTCTTATTTCAGTCCAAATTTTTTTGAAAATGTATCTGTAACTTGCCTAGTGACACGCGCATAGGGAACGGATTTCACTGTTAACATTTTAATAACTTTTTGTGGCGGGCACAAGGTTGTGCTGACGACGACGCTACAAAACATTTGGACGACTGGATGAGTGAACGCGTTCATATGAATGACGTGTGAAGTCGGCCTTAGTTGGCTACCGTGTAATAATTAAGCAGACTGCAGCAAAGAGAAATCCCAAGTAAGTTTTTTGCAGTGTTGTAGAGTTACATTTTTATTTTCGCTTTGATTTTTAAAACCCTGTGGTAGAAATACTTCCTGGTGGGATAGCACAGCACTGCCTTAATACGAATGCTTTTAATTTATCGTGGGAATAGCCACCGTAATATCGTATAATTATTATATGAATGAACGATAAAGTTATTAGGTCTATTAGGTGCATCCTCCACAGCAATACGACCAGCATAAATATAGAGTGAGTGCCAGCACAGATTTTTGTAATTTTTTTTTTTTTTTTTTTTTTGAGGGGGGGACGGGGCACGCCAGTCGTAAAAATGTAAATTCAATCTTAGTTTAATACTAACGTAAAATTTCACCTATTTTGCAGTACAAATGTGCTTAAAATCCTGAATTTCTGCCAGTATTACAAAAACAGCCGCGAGTTGTTATTATTATTATCATTATTATATTGGTATTGTCCCGCTATTTCTGAAACCAAGACAATCAATAGCGATCTAAGATGATTTACTCGGTTTACAGCCGGAACCACAACGTTGTGCTCAGGTGGCAAGAGATGAAGGAAGAAGAAGCCAGAAGAAAGAAGCGCCCATGCGGACGGTCCTATCTGTGCCCTCCGCACGAGTGAGGTAGGAGCCCCGCAGAAAAGTCGGTCACCTTGAGCATACCTAACTCTACAAAACTAACCTTCTTAGCAGGAACTGCTGCCAGATGCTACATCCCCTACGGAGAAGGCACTCGGGACCCTTGGGTGCGTCCTGCCCAAACATATTGTGGCAGGGAAAGGGCCCGCCACAATATGCCCCTGAGGGCACAGCCGCGAGTTTTTTAGGCTTGTTGAAAGAAATTTAACGTTACCGGCTTACAGATAACTTCCGGTAAAGTGTTCACAAATCACCTGAATAATAATAACCGAAGTTAAGTTTTGGTTAACGGATTAATGGTTAGCGACATTACCTTTTATATTAACTGTGCCCATCACTGTGCGTAGGATATAAATTCTACCCGACATTAAGACACTAGTGCATGACATTAAGACACTAGAGCACGACATTAAGACACTAGAGCACTACACTAAGACACTAGTGCACGACATTAAGACACTAGTGCACGACATTAAAACACTAGAGCACGACATTAAGACACTAGAGCACGACATTAAAACACTAGTGCACGACATTAAGACACTAGAGCACGACATTAAGACACTAGAGCACTACACTAAGACACTAGAGCACTACACTAAGACACTAGTGCACGACATTAAGACACTAGAGCACGACATTAAGACACTAGTGCACGACATTAAGACACTAGAGCTCGACATTAAGACACTAGAGCACTACACAAAGACACTAGTGCACGACATTAAGACACTAGAGCACTACACTAAGACACTAGTGCACGACATTAAGACACTAGTGCACGACATTAAGACACTAGTGCACGACATTAAGACACTAGAGCACGACACTAAGACACTAGTGCACGACATTAAGACACTACAGCACTACACTAAGACACTAGTGCACGACATTAAGACACTACAGCACTACACTAAGACACTAGGGCACGACATTAAGACACTAGAGCACTACACTAAGACACTAGTGCACGACATTAAGACACTAGAGCACTACACTAAGACACTAGTGCACGACATTAAGACACTACNATAGACCACTAGTACCGGACACTATAGACCACTAGTACCGGACACTATAGACCACTAGTACCGGACACTATAGACCACTAGTACCGGACACTATAGACCACTAGTACCGGACACTATAGACCACTAGTACCGGACACTATAGATCACTAGTACCGGACACTATAGACCACTAGTACCGGACACTATAGACCACTAGTACCGGACACTATAGACCACTAGTACCAGACGCTATGCGCAACTAGTGCCAGATACTATAGGACACCAGTGCCCGACACCATAGGCCACTAGTGTCCCACATTACACGACACTAGAGCCAGACACTACATTGAATTTACAACGATTGTAAGGTGTGTTAAGAGGAAGAGATGATTAACTTCTGGTGAAGATCCGTTGAACAGTTTGTTAGTTTTGTCTACCTTTTTTATTGGAAAAATAACTCAGAAAGTTATTAACGGGCTTTCATGAAATTTGGAGGAACATTAGGAATGTTACAAGGAGGAAATGACCATAGTTTTGTCATCATCTGTTACACTGTTAAGCTGCTTGCCTTGTGCTTATATTACCGTTTGCTAGCAGCATTACCCCTCCCCCCACACAAACAAAAATATGAACGCATCTTTATGAATATGCAGGAAAGTTTAGGATGCTGATGAAGCTCAAATGATCACATTTTAGGGTTAATTTATTCATCTGTTTGTTTATCTCTATATTTTTCTTTTTGTATGTCAGAACAAAACATAAAATGTTATGGACGGATCTTCAAGAAATACACAGGAACAGCTGGGACTGATTCAAGCGACAAATGATCTAATTTTGGTGATGCATTGCCTGGCGGAGGGATGTGCTCTTAGATTATTTTTTTCGTTGTTGTTAAGACTGCTCATGTACGTTCTACATCACAGACATTTGTTATTTGCTCTTGAAAAATGATCAGTTTAGCGAGATGCCGCACCCGTTGTTCTTCATTATTCCCGTTTAGCCGGGCTTCTTCCTTCTGTGAAATATCTTCTCTTCTGTGCTGTTGGTACCGTGGCGTCCACGCGACAGGACTGAAGTTCAGGTTTTTTCATCTATGGGCAGTTCACACGTCATTCATTTCAACGCGTTCGGTCATTCACTCGTCCGAATGTGTTAATAAGTCATAGAAATTGCAGAAAGGTGCTCCGTTTTCTGCGTTTTATTTTAGTCCAAATTTGAAAATGTATCTGTAAATTACCGAGTGACACGTGCAGAGGGAATGAATTTCACGGTACCATTTTTATATCTTTTGTGGCGGGCGCAAGGTTGTGCTGACGACGACGCCATAATAGATTCGGACGACTGGATGAGTGAACGGCTTCATATGAATGACGTTTGAAGTCGGCCTCAGTTGGCTACAGTGCAATAATTAAGCAGACTGCAGCAAAGAGAAATCCCAAGTAAGTTTTTTGCTGTGTTGGAGAGTTAGATTTTTATTTTCGCTTTGATTTGTAAAACCCCTGGGTGGAGATACTTCCTGGTGGGAGAGCACTGCCTTAGTAGGAATGCTTTTAATTTACCGTGGGAATAGCCACCGTAATATCTTATAATTATTATATATATGAACGATAAACTTACTAGGTCTATAAAGTGCATCCTCCAGAGCAATACGACAAGCATAAACGCGGTGAACTGGCCTGACCACGTAGCTATTACAATGAACTTATTTCATAGTGTTACTAACTGTAAATTAGGAGAGTAGGTATTCGCCACTCTCTAACCACTTGCCCCTTTACTGTAATTTTAGTATAAGCAAAAGTCCAGTACAGGTTCAACAAAGACGGGACAATGGTGAACATGTTAAATGGCGATTTAATGATACTAATCTTGTTAGTGCTTATAAAGATTGCTTGAATAATTGCCTGGAGGACACTGTCAATGAAATTGATACAACTACTGAAGCAGGGCTAAGCCAACTCTTGTCGGACATACAAGTTGCCATTCTCGAATCTGGGCGACGTATATTTGGTACTCGGCGCAAAAAAAACAAAGGCAAATGTCCCGG
>LQNS02020117.1:6071740-6083903 GCA_001587735.2 Parhyale hawaiensis | reverse complement strand
CTTTGCCTGTTGGCTTGTGAGTGAGAATGACTAGGTGCATGCCACGGTATTCCAGTGTTTTCCCCGTGGTCTCGTTGATGCCACGAACTGGGTTCAGAGCTAGTAGTACGTATGGTATTACCCAAATGAATTTCGCCACATGAAGGATCCAGGCATTCTCCTTTTCGGAAAGTGCCAAAAAATTCTACGGACGGCGCAGGTGGACCTTCCAACAAGACAACGACCCCCAGCATACTGCGAATTTAACGAAAGAATGGCTTCAAAAGAAGATAATAAATGTTCTTCCATTGCCTAGCCAATCACCGGACCTTAATCCAATAGAAAATTTGTGGCGTCTTTTCAAATCGGGTGTCTACAAACGGTGTCCCAAAAACTTTACGGAATTAAAGGTTATCTGCATGGAAGAATGGAAAAAATACCATCAGGTTCATGTGAAAAGTTAATTTCCAGCTATGACAATTGTCTCCATGCTGTTATTGCCAATAAAGGTCACGCCACCAAGTACTAATGTCATATTTTTTTTTGGTCAAAGACTTTTGTCCCTCATTACTTTTGCTTGTGTTAATTTTCTTGTTATAAGTGCACATTTGACTGTTTTGCTTAAATATTCTATTATATATGAGTTATATAAACTTCCTTTATTAATTATCTTAAAGCAGACCCTAAATTTTAAAAATACGTAATAAATAGAGTTGTGCAAACACTTATGTCTAGGCACTGTATATATATATATATATATATATATATATATATATATACAAAAGCAGAGCTAGGCACTCGATCTGGGGACAGAGAAACCACCATGCCGCCACAGCATAGAAGCCTCGCAAGAACACGAGATGCTTGTTCTGCGGGCTGCACCATGGGGAAGATATTAAGGCAGAGCCGTACGTGTATATGAGGCAGCTCAACACTCTGCAATAATTATTAGATTATAACCTGAAAGATCTCACAAGTTCTCGTCCCGGTAACTCCTGCTATTATCCAGACAAGGCGCTGAGGCGTCCGCCCATGTGTTTTAATAGAGCATGTACAGAGAGTCGACTCGAGGTATATATACAGTATAGATACATACATATAGTTTAAAAGTAGTTATATATTATGCACAGTACCTGGAAAGCATGGGCATATACATATAGAAGGCTTTCTAAATAATACCTTCAAAATGGATCCATCTGGGAGTATTCATGACTTTTAAGAATGAGCAGTCAAATTCATGATCCAATCATCACTACAAATCATTGAGACGCGGCCCTCATCCTGCCCCCCTTGCGTTTAATGAAATACATAATGGGAGTCGAGGCAGATCTGAAGAGAGGGCAGGCGGACGGGCTGGCTGCCCCCTCGGCTGTCAGCGTATCTCATCGCCCGCGCAACTTGTTGCGAGGATGTGCAGCTCGCACGTTATTGCGATGTATATTTAAGTCGGTAGCATGAACAACGTCCGAACAACACATCCTGGCATCGAATTGCGAGTGCAAACCAATAGTGTGGTCTAGACAATACAGTACAGTGCCGGCGAAAAAATCTTTAGACTTCAATGGCAAGAAAAAACTTTTCACGAGAAATGTTAGTTAGTATTTCGTCTGCCCTACCCGACATAATAAAGCGAGAAGATGTTGGTGATGATGCATTCCCTCCGCCCACTCATAGCAAACGTCCATCACCAAGCCAACCCTCAGCGAGGGGTTGGGTGCTGCTGCAGGGAGGTTGGTAATGAGGCGCTCTCGCCGACGTGTTATTTTTTCTTTTTTATTAGTCATATAACTCCACACCTACTCCATACAATGGGTAAAAAAATACGTCAACTGAAATAGTAAAACCTTGTGTTAACTATGCTAGAAAAGGGAGACTCTGTGATTGCCGTAACCAAATATCTGGGGATGTCAAGAGAGACAATCTATCAGCTGAAGCGGTCGGGGACAAAATAACCAACAGGGACGGTACCACAGAAGAAATCAGGCCCTGACACACCTAAGAAAACTACACTGAGAAGAAAAAGGCTTCTAAAGCGTGAGGTCATCCCAAATCATGTTTTAACTGCCATTGAACTTGATAACAAACACCATGAGCTCCTCCAGAACGTCGCAACAAGGACAATAATATTCATGATTGCCTACAAGAGGACCTGGGTCTTCCAAGTCGGCGTGTAGGAAAGAAACCCACGCTCTCCACGTTTCTGTCTCCCTTTTCTAGCATAGTTAACGCAAGAGTTTACTCCTTCATTTGAAGAATTTTTTGACCCATTGTGTGCAGTAGGTGTAAAGTTATATGACTTCAAAATTATAAGAAAGAAAAAATAACGCGTCGGCAAGAGCGACTATCAACCTCACTGCAGTAGCACGCAGCGAGGGTTGGCTGGGTGATGGACGTTTGCTATGAGTGGGCGGAGGGAATGCATCATCACTAACATCTTCTCGCTTTATTATGTCGGGTAGGGCAACGAAATACTAACTCACATTTCTCGTATCATGCCATTGAAGTGTAAAGATTTTTTTTTTTTTTTTGCCGGCACTATAAGTACCTGACTTGCCGCTGATGCAATCAATGTCTTGTTTGCCTTACCCTTGAATCCCAGCCCATCTTACCCTATACCGAGAACTTCTTGTTGATGCAATGTCCTGCTGGCAGTACCCGTTTCCCTCCCCCCACTCTCAGCGCATCTTACCCCCACTTTTACCTCAGCCCCAATTGAAACCTCGGCCACAAGTTGCCGAGGGCACAAAACTTTGTCCTGTACGAGTCTTGGATCGCCAAACTTCAACTTCCCAAACTAACCGCCAATTAAAAATTCTTTTTACGACCGCGCGCTCTCTATAAGAGCTCATCTTTACGGATAACAGGATCTTTCTTTATTAAGTCTTACTCATTTTACGTGGGGAAGAATCCTCGCCAAGGAGTTGGTCCATTTTTCTACAACCGATCTACAAGATCGCCAACAAAATGGATACTTAGTTCCGTCTTGTTGGGCAGCACTTGAAATTACTTTCGTTTCCAAAATCCAATTGAAAAATTTTAGCGAAACGGCAGATGTTAGTTGATGCTCTCTTTTATAGAAATCGGTTATTTTTGGGTAAGAAATGATGATTGCGTTATTTTTTTCACTCTTTGTTTACCTTTGCCTGTTGTTTAGCAAGAAATTCCTTGAAACCAGCAGAGTTTGGGACCGTTGATGTATGTTTTACGCATCCTTAACAATATTTTCGTGAAATAATCCCGATAGACTGTCTGTGGTAGAATTAGGAACTGAATAGTTTCACCCCAAAAGCATCACATATGCAAACAGTTCTATCACGATAAGCTAATCCGACCAGCTTTAACTAGTCCGGCACTTCAACCACCCACGTTGATTCCGCTACTCTCATTCGAGTTTCAGGTGTTGATCCTAAACTTTTTTACCGAGTCGGTGGGGGTAGGCAAAAGAGAGGGAGCGAAGACGTTCAAACAATGCAGCATAAAGTCTTGTTTACATAATAGATTTATATCACCGTCAAAGCCAGTCACGCGACCACATGTCTTATTTTTTCTTCTTGCTCTCAAGTGCGCCACAGAAATGCATAAAGCTTTGCGAGTGTTAAGTCGAATTCGAGTGACAATTCTCAAAATCCAGCAGACTTTACGGGTAACATTTTAGAAAACCTTTTGTTGGTCACCGCAGAGTTAATCTATAGTACCTCCGTGGTAGGCACACAGTTACAAGGGCACAACAAAACGTACGAATATTTTGCACTGCACACGAGAAAAAAAAAACACACACAGGACTGCTCAATTTCTAAAATGCCAGACGAACTAGCTGTAAGTGGTTACGTCTATTGTTGAGATAACTCGCCACTATCCCTCTCGCTGGTCCAGGATAACGACATCACCTCTGCATAAGATGGGTGGCGTGCATGAAGTCACCGGGACCTTGTCCGAAGAATTTCTAAGGTAAGGCTTCCATCTTTAGAATCGGTTCACAAAAACTAGATATTCAAGATGGGTTCAAGTATTTGTGAGCAGCGTGTTTTGATTGCTGAACAGTACTGGTACACAGCAGGGACGCTATTTCGAGCAGGCGATACAAGCCGAGCGATACGGCGCCGCTTGTTCACTCCCGCCAGCACGGAATTGCATTGGAACACTCTGGCATCGGGCGGTTAGGGGAAGAACGGCAAGAAATTGTGAAGACTCATGGTACTGACATTTTCTTATGTTTTTCACACTACTGTGCCAACAATTGAAGCTGGGATATAGCATGTAGAGAGACCTCCATGTAGAACCCATGCGCGAGGGTGTTGTCACACAGAAGCAACGCGCTTAGGACCAACACGAGAAAGAGCAGAAGAAAAAACATCAGCATTAGGAGTGCGAAAATGGAATGAAACAAAGTGCGTGGCCATGGGCATGAGATATGAACGTCCCGTAGGCCTAGCTTAGGGTCAGTTCACACGTCCCTCAACTTATCGCATTAGCTCCCGAAAATGAACACGAGCCGTGAGTCGACTTCTGCTGTCGCTGTCCACACGTAGAACCGACCTTCACTTAAATCAATGACGCCACGCGTTCACTTATGATCTCGTTTCTTTAAATTTTCGCTCATATTGTGAGTTTTCTTGAAGTAATACCATATATCCTTATCTTATAGCCTGATTTTTATTGGAACAGCCTATTTCTAGAATATTTATGGCCTGCTAAACCGATAAAATGGAAATCAACGGAGAGCGATCAGCTGAGGTTCCAAATCCAAGATGGCGTCTATGTTCTTGGTACATTTTCAGCTCAACTAGATTTCTTGTGTTGAACAGGAACACAATGATTCTGATTGTTAAAATGACGATAAAAAAAAGTATTCTTGTCCACTTGTTCATGATCTGAAAACGCTATAGAGGATTAAAAAAATTCAGTAATTAACAATTTTGTTACTGAACTAGTGACCTTGAATGACGCGGTTCGTTGAATAATCGGACGTGCTTCATTCTTCCGTCCCCCGCATTTTCTGCTGCTGCTTCCATCAAATTAACGCTCCGCGTTACGTTGAGGGACGTGTGAAGTGGCCCTAAGGTAACCAATGGGTTCTTCTGGCGGCGCTAGTCCCTATAACATACCATGAGCGAACCTAACTATGGCCCAACCTGCGCCTCCTGAAAAGGAACCTCGCTACTATATACATCTGCTTGTAACGTGCACATACCTACATATACCCTCCAAGTCCGGTTGTTTACTAACACATCATAGGGAATGTGAGCGTTCGGTTTCCTTGCTGTGCTCATCAAACATTCAACGTGATAGCATTCTGACCTAGCACCCATATGCACTCCACCAGTGGTTCTAACCCTTTTTCAAGGTACGAACCCCTCAGGTCCATGCATGCATTCATCGAACCCTTCGCAGCAGGAAAAAAAAGAATGAGCTTTTGTTTTCTTCAGATTCAATGCATATGTTATATAATGATATACTGTATTAGGGCGCAAACTGTGCCATGCATCATTTGCGCATAAAATCACTGCGTTCAGAGAACAAAACCAGCGAGCAGAGCGTGACGTCACGAATAATACTAGTGTTGTGAACGAAATCGCCGAAACCTAAAACTGACTCATCGAACCCCTGGGGTTCGATCAAACCCAGGTTAAGAACCACTGCACTACACTGTCCGCTGCATATCTACCTAGGTATGGCTAGCATATTCTAAAGCTTCCCTTAACACGTTGACTGCGACTCCCCAAATAGCGTGCATGCCTGTGGTGCGACTCTTTCAAAATTCAAAGTAGCATAATTTCAGTTCCAGAGATGACAGTGTAATGGGAGGTTGTGCGCCGCTTTGCTGAAGGTGAGTTCTATCAGATTCTGTCATAAAAACAGTGAGCCTCAATTGGCACACGTCGCTTGGAACAGAAACCGCTTTCTGGGCATCGTGTGCCATATAGCGTCACGATGTTCGTGCCCCAACAGTGGCTCACGCTGCCTGTAAGTAAAGTTGTATGCATGTAGAGCATAGTGTACCAAATGAGGTATATATACGGCGTTTTTAGACAGCAGCAGTGAAAATCATCCACTGTATAAGTTTTGATGTATGGAACTACTTAGTCTTCATGTATATCAATAGTTTGGCATCGTTGTAACTCATTTACTGTGCTTCCTCTGCACACCCATGTACCTCCATCATTTTACGGTTCTCGGCTCCACAGACCCGATGAGGACGATTCTTGCTCTAACTGCAGTTCCTCAAGTAACGACTGGAACCTAAATATCTCAGAAGGAAATGCTTCAGCGAGTTCTGATAGCGACTTTCCAGTTCATGTTGAGAACGAGGCGGAAGATAGTGAAGTAGAAATGGATAACTCTGAAGTACATGCAGAGAATCTCCACTAGTAGCAGCATAGGCCTACTAAAGCTATTGACATTGACTCAAGGCCGCTGGTTCATGTCTCGCTGCCAGCTAGGCAAGCTCTTCGCTGAGCTTGACGTGATCAGTCAGCATCCGGTCTGCGTACTGCTGCGGGTTTACCGACCTTCGCCAGCTATGGGGAGGGTCGGGGCGCAGATTGTCGCATGGGGCCTTCCGCCACTGGCGTCATAGCGCTAGACGACCGTGGTTGACTGCAGCCGTATGCTCCTCTGGGGCCTGTAGGCCGTTATCTGCAGTACGAACCAGTGCGTGTGGGCTTCTCAGTTGGGGGTACGGTGAAGTTGACTTTACCTTTTACATTTACCTTTCAATTGTTGCTTCCCAGCGATCCTTCAGCTTTTGAGGAAAGGAGCAGCTTTTGAAGCAACCAACGCCAAGCGAAGAGAATAATTCCATTGGCCTAGTGCTAAGTCTTTTTTTTATTTCGGTTTAATCCTGCTTTATTTATTGTCCTTCATCCCCAATGTGCTTGATTGGTACTACTTATATAAATTATGAATAAATTTTAAAACATCACATGGTTTTATAACCATTTTACTCTATACTCTATGTAGCGTTCATAAGAATATGACCTACTAGGGTTTTCACTGGCCGTGTTACACTGTTTTTCGCTAATAATTCGTAAACGAATTGTCGGATCGCTATTGTATTTCAACACAAAGCCTTTTACAGCCCTACCTAATTTATGGCCCACATAGCATATTGCTATATGTGTATACAGAGGAGTTTACTCGTGTATATTAGGCCTATATTAAGCTGAAGCCTCGAAGTCGTGTCTACACGTTCGAACGACGACCCAGGATTACCAGATTGTCGAGGCGAAATATCTGTAGACCGAAGCCGAAATATCTGTATTTAGCCAGAAACATCTGTAGATCTAAATACTTTCACTAACGTGTCTTGTCTGTCATTTGTGTATAAATTATATTGGAGACCGTTTCGAACTCTGAGTGATACGGCCTATGGCAAAGTAAACCCAGGGATTGATTATACATAGGTTCGGTTCTAGAAAATACGAATCTAAGGTAGCCATATCGACAAACACTCAGAACAGTTGCGTAACGCTATATAATATTCTATTAAGGAAGTCATCCCATTTGAAAAATGGCTCATTTATTGGTTTTTCTGGCAAAATATTGTAACTTTGAAGCATATCCTTCCTTTATGTGAAGGTCTATGAGAAGGTATTGGGTGCAATTGCCCCAGCTCCACTGCAATGATAGCAGCAAAACTGCGAAAAATTGGCAGGGAGCACACCACAATCGGCTGAATTTTCGGCTATCAATTGGACTATACACGATATCGGCTAGGACGGAATGCAATCGGCTAAATTGGCCACACGAGAACTCATTGATAAGTTATTTGAAAGTTGCCAGCGAGGAATTTTCGGCGAAAAATAAATGAACGGACTTCACAAAGAAGAATAGGCACAATGACAGAGGTACTTAATCGCATTTATTTAACAAAAAAAATCCTGAATCCAGGAGAAAATGCTTATAGGAATCTTTTTAAATTTCGTGCACTTAGAACAAATCACTCCAAATATCTGTAGATCTTGGGCAGTTAAAAAAAATCTGGACATCCGTAGATCAGGATTAAAATCTGTATATGTACACATTTTAATGCCAGAAAAATCAATAAATGAGCGATTTTCTAAATGGGATGGCTTCCTAATAGACTATTATATACAGAGTTACGCCACTGTTCTGAGTGTTTGTCAAAAGTGGCTACCGTTTATTGGTATTTTCTAGAACCTGTAATAGATCGATGGGTGGTCATAGGCTGTGTCACTCACAGAGATTGAAACGGTTTGTAATATAATTTACGAGTAAATTCCTCTGTATACACATATAGCAATACGCTATGCGGGACATAAATTAGGTAGGGTTGTAAAAGGCTTTGTGTTGAAATACGATAGTGATATTACAATTCATATAAGAATTATCAGCAAAAAACTGTGTAACACGGCCTGTGAAAGCATAATAGGTTCACGTCATATATGTTTTTAAAATTTGTATTTTTCATTGCGTGTACCATGTATGATGCACGTTGCAGTTTGGGACCTCATTGCGTGTACCACATATGGCGCACGTCGCAATCAACGTGTTAACTGTGACTGAATCTTTGTGAAATACCACTCTGGCCGTCATCCTGCCTGTCTGGTTTCCCAGCAACAAACAACCGTATGGCCCATCGCACGCCCTCTGAAAAGGATGAATATACTGAGGCGTGTTGCACTCAGACGCCGGTGTTACCCTCACGGTGCTACCCAGTGTCACTCTGTGGAGCGGTGAATGCAATGCGTGATCTCGGCGGCCCCACAAACTGTTACGGTATATGCGGAAGTTTGTACTTGAACATTGCTGGCGGAGCGTTATTTTGGCTATATTTTAGGATAAAAAAGTTGAGAAAACTAAGCAAAAAGTACATTCAATGCTGAAATTGAGCCGATAATTGGCCGTCATGGAATATTTTCCCTTATACCTATTCGATAACAATATCTACTAAGAAATGCTGTGTTACCCAGCTCATGAATCTACAATTGTTATCACCCGCCAGCGAAGCGAAGAGAGGCGATAACGTTTTATTTGCTTGTCTGCCCACCCAAAAAGAGGCAGAAGGAGTTGAGCCGTCATGGCATTCTTTTTCACGCAGTTAGGTGGGATGACGGAGATGTGAAAAATTATAGAAATCTAGGGTTAGATAGCTATAAAAAAAGACGGCGCTGAATTTGTAACTCATCATTTTCAGTTCCACACCCTCCCCCTTGCCGCGGGCGATGGTCTTACGCCACGAGGCGCAACTTGCTGACGTTGTCGTCTGTGTCACCCGGTGATAGGTACCTACCCAACCTATGTCGCATTGGAGGCCTGTGTAACACGGGTGCCATAACCGAAGCCCTCTTTACAAAAAAAGAACCTGGTCAACACAGTTTTTTTTTTCGGTTGCTAACTTAAGAATAGCTGCTAAGTTACCGTTGCAGGCTGCTTTTTGACCCACAACTGAAACTTGGGTAGCGCGTCTGTTTTTTATTTAATATTCGTGCCTGGTATTCTCGTTGGAATAAAAAAGTGAAATATCTACAACTGATACAAGCAGTTGTTCTACAGGAATAGTACTTATGAAATGATTACTTGAAAATGAGCCGTGATAGTCCAAGACGAACTTCAGAATTTGTTTAAACAAGGAAGACGAACAAGTGGAAGAATTTCAGCACGAAAACGTTTGGCGACCAGTGTTGTTAAATACTATTAAATAGCAAAACTCTAAGTCTTTATCGGTGGTGGTTACACTCGTAGGTATATACTACATGGATCCAGCCGACAATCAGACCAATTGGCCGTACAACACAAGTAATGAGGCTGAGTACGCTAACTGCCGTGAGTCGGAAATGGCGTTGGTTGAGTCTACCACTTAGCACACCAATTACCTCAGTTACGCAAGCGAGCAATTGTTTTCAACTGCAACCAAACACAGAGCTCTCATTAGAGGCTTGCATTGTCTGCTGCAAAGCCAGAAATTTCAATTATTTTTTTTCCTCTTCAGTAATATCGCAGCATGCTTCCATTGCATTTGCTGGACTGCGGATCGATGGATTCCCAAATCCAGGAAACAAGTTTTTAAAAATTGTTCAGAACAGAGGCTAGCGTTTTTTTTTTTTTTTTGCGGTCTGATAACAAGGAAAAAGCCGCTTTGTTCATAATAAAAGGCAAACTTATCGATCGTCGAGATATTGGAAGTTGCTGGTATCGGTGTAGACGTATGTTATCCCAGCCGGTAGCTTATAGTTATACATTACCTATCCATAATATAATTACTCTGCTCGTGGTCTCAATTAGCCATCCATCCGGCTTCACGTTACGCATTCAGTAGAAAGTCTCATCAGTCCCCACCTTCACGCACGAGCTAAACATAAACAATAAGATAAATTTTCTCAATTTCACATCAATAGCTGCAACGGAACACAATAGACTACCCTCCGCAGTTGCCGATATTATCAGTGCAGAGATAGTCAATGCGTTTAAAAATCGTCTTGCCGAACTTTGGGAGCAACGCCCTCCTGCAGCTACGAACTCCTCCTCCAGGAGTCACAAAATCTTAACGGCCAAGCTTGAGAGGCAGCCGTAATTCATTATCATTCATATTCCAGCTAACTTAACGTCTCCGAGCTCCGCGGATCTACAGCAACTAATCGTGCTTGTACGATCTACTCCTTAATTAAGTTTATTCTCTTCTTCCTCGGGTGTTTAAACGATTCCGACATAATAGCAGTAGGTCATAGAGGGTCGGACGTAAGTCGCGGCTGCTCCTTGGGAATGGGATTGTTGGTCCGCCTTCAGCCCGCTATCTAAATCAACCTGGTTAGTTTTGAGACTTCAGTACACAAGAAGCCCACGACCTCCGGTACTGATCTGAACGCAAACAGCGAATGCCTCCCAACGTTGTAAGAATGGGACCGTAAGAGAATTGACGCATAAAAACTACCAAACCTCGGTCTCTTCGACCTTTTTCATCTTGCAGTTAATCACTAAAGCTACCAAACCCACATCAACAACAGCTACTCAAACTCAAGGTTCGATTCAGTCATCGAGCAATAAATACATCACTGCTTGACCAGCCAGGATGACTGCCTCCCAACGCGGAAAGCAACCATACAATATTCTCCCCGTATATAAAACTACTGAAAGAGTTCTTAATCAGATTATCAGGAACAACATCTGCTGCGCCAACAAAGACAAGTTAAACATACTGATATACTATACAACCCACAAAAAGCTCACTGATCATGAGGTATAGCACCAGCACCACCCAATATCCGTTGAAACAAACCAATGTCGTTTACGAGTATACATACCGCACTGGAGACTGTGAACTCCACGGCATGACATCCACAGCACTTTCCGGGAGGCTCATCTTGCACCTTGCCACAGAACATAGGTACAACACCAGCTAAACTAAAACAGTACTTGCTACAGGCACAGCATTACTGCAACGCCATCAAGATTAAAAGCGACTGCAGTTGTTGGAAGTATTATCTATCAAAGCCAGAAATCTACTCAATGATGCAGAGATAACATGATCTTGCCGTACTTTGAAATCGCATGGAGAGTCCGAAAGCTAGCAACAATGTCAGCTGATTAGCCATTCAACCACCAACGGCTGGTTGGTTGGCTGGCTGGCCGGCCAGCCTCAAGAGAGAGGCTTACAGCTGACAAGACTGCACTGTATGGCAGCCAACAGTTCCTCACTCAAGGGAGAAGCTCACTGCAGACCAGACTGTACTGTATGGCAGCAAACAGTTCCTCGCCGCTTACCCCCCAGTCTAGTCATAAGTTTGTTGAGGCGAAACAAGTCGTAACGCTCGGGCAGACGAGCGTAGGAGCGAGATGGTGCGGTGGTGGTCGTACTTATGGTGCTGTGCTGAGGGTAATGAAGTGTGCTGCGGGTAATGAGGTGTTGTGAAGAGGGCATGGAGCACTTTGACGAAGACGAGGTATTGAGATGAGAGTAAAAAGGTGCTAACGTCAGTGTATTGAAGGAAGCGCTTTGACAAGTTGTAGGTAGTAAAATAAAATACACAAGAGTAGGATATGATGACGTAGGCAATACAAATTATGAAAATGATTGGTCAGAGCTACTAACATATCGGATATTTTGAAATTTTCTATATAAGATTCAATTCATTCTATTCATGCAAAATACCAATAGTTTTAAAATATCAGCTTCAATTTACAAGTCGTTTCGATATAATAAAAAGAAATTCTGAGCTTCGAAAAA
>LQNS02020117.1:5996530-6014464 GCA_001587735.2 Parhyale hawaiensis | reverse complement strand
CAACCAACTGCTCACAACCAGAGGCACTCGCGAAGTCGAAAGCGGCATGACCATGGCAATCAGTCCTCACAGAGCCTAACCATTCCACATGGTGACAGTTAAAGTCACCCATAAAGGAAAAGGCAGAACGCCTATCCGAGGACTGAATTCTAGCCATGGCATCCAGGAGACAATCAAAGATCCGATCATCAGCAGAAGGGGTGCGATATACCGAGAACAAAGTATCATCTATTCCCGTCTGCAATCCCACTTTTTTTTTTTTCTTTTCAATTTTTGCTGCATATGCCTTTTCTTTGTTTCCTATTTCTTCCACTCCCATTGCTTATGTGCAATAAGAGCAAATTTTAGGTACAATATAAGCAATTTTTAGGTGCAATAAGAGCAATTTTTAGGAGCTATAACTGCAATATTTTAAGCGCAATAAATCCGGGCTCTAGTAATGACCTACTCACATCAAACAATAAGTTTTCGACACAAAATTTCCCCTTCTTCATAACTGCTGAAACATTAGGATCCATCGAAGACAATTATTGCGTCCAGGGAAGAATGTGGACTAACATAATATACTTATATTTTGCTAAGGCTGCCGATAACGTTAACCACGGAATCCTGATGTTAGAACTCTCCCTAAAGCCCAATGCAGACGAGGAGCAAAAATTGCCGAGAGTGGCATTTCGCCAACAAAACAATGCTCTACCAGCCTTGGCGAAAAAGTCGCCCGACGGGTGCATTCAGTATAATGGGTCTAGGCCAATCTTTTTCGCAGCATTTGAGCAGTTCAAAGCAACTTGCCGTTCAATTTTCCCTGTTATCTATTCACTACTACGAAGACAACGCAAAATTTGCTTTAAAT
This sequence comes from Parhyale hawaiensis, assembly GCA_001587735.2. Lineage (NCBI taxonomy): Eukaryota > Metazoa > Arthropoda > Malacostraca > Amphipoda > Hyalidae > Parhyale > Parhyale hawaiensis. Next base: position 6,013,611 of record LQNS02020117.1, on the reverse strand, counting down.
GGTGGCAATTCGTCAAGTTACAACGATGATAACCAGCAGAAAAAGTACATGCCAACGTTTAGTTTACAAGCTATAAGATCGCACAAAATATTCAGTCGCTGAGCACTATGCATAGTGAATAAAAAACCAGCGGGTAAACAAACACTAAAACATATTAGATTAATATCTACCATTTCTGTTTTTTTATGCAACATGTGATCCTTTTATACTAAAACATTGCAACCACAAGCACCTGTCGCTGCTGCGTGTGCATTAACATGTCACGGCAAGCTAAATCTACTCATAATAACGTCCCGTCGAAATCAGCGAAAATATCGTTCGTACGTCTGCGCAAGGCTTTATGGGTATTCGTGGAAAATATCTTCGGTGGCTTGAAGCAATGCTGTTAAATACTCAATGGAGTACCACAAAGCACCGTGCTTGGGCCTGTACTTTTTCTTATGATCAATATTCATACATATGGTACGGATGCAACGATGCAGTCACTTTGTCATTTGCTGCCGATACACGAATAGCTGCTGCTCAATCTGTCCAGTGAGATTTGGAAAGTATCTGTCAATGGCCGGTAAAAAAAACATGACTTTTAACGAAACAAAATTCGAGCTGCTAAGATATCGAAAAATTCAACATTCTTTGAATCCACACAATTTACTGCCAGCGATGAGCGTTAAATTGAGAAAAAAGACAGTTTTAACAGGCCTTGCAGTGAGAATGCAAGACGATGCTCTATCTTCATGGTTGGATTTTACGAACTTTGTCGTCACGCGAAGTGGAGGTGATGTTCACCCTATATAGAAGCAATTCTATCGAGAATACTGTTCTCCACTTTGGATGCCGAGTACGAGAAAAAAGCCAAAACACATTGGAGTTATCCAAAAATCGTTCACGGCCGACATTCGAGGCATGCAAGAGTGCGATTACCCCAAGCGACTTAGTTGTCTCCAATTGTACTCAATATAACGAAGATTCGAGCATTTGCAATTCGCTATGTTTGGAAAATTTTTAAAGATATCACTGTGAAAGTGAATGAGCTGACTGTCGCCTCACACTCAGAAAAAAGTGAAAGGACTTGTGATAAACGCATTCCAAGCAGAGATGGTGGAAAAGCCGTGGTCACAAAATATTCTAATAGCTTCACCGTATGGGAAGCAAGATTGTTCAACAAAATGCCCCGGCATATTCAAAACGCCACTGATATCAAAGTCTTACCTTTCAAAAATTTGCTTGATTTTCAGTTAAGGAGAATACCAGATAGACCAGCGATCAGCCGCTACGTGCAATGCGGACATATTTTTCTACCGGCTCTTTCTTTCGTTACTATAACTGCGTCCTCACAGAAGACACGCAACATCGTGACTCCACACAAGTGAGGTGATGTATGAAGCGTCAACGGGACTTCGTCCGAAGATCCACAAGATTCACAAGGTACCGTAAAGGGGGGGGGGGTTACTTTGTCCGCAGGGGTAACTTTGTCCAGCTGGTTTTCTCAAAATTTAAAAAGTCGACGGAGCGTGGGAGTTGTTATAGTGTACTTATATGAAGTGCACTACTTACATATGTATATGCTTATTTGCATGTCTGTCCATTTTATGCAAATTGGAAAAAGTGACTGGACAAAGTTACCCCTGCGTACAAAGTAACCGCACTTTACGGTAAGCAAGTTACGGATATCTTTACAAATTTGCGGTGAAAAGAAACTGAGAAAACTTTAATCTTTTCTTTAGTTCCTGGGGCACAGAAACATTTTCGGACAAGTGAAACAGCGAATGCGTTTGTATGGATGACGAGTGAACTCGACCTTAGTTCACGCGACAATTAGGCTGATGATTCACGGGTACGTCAATACCTTCTCCAAAGTATTTACCGTAAGAACAAATAAACGGGCAACGAACATTAATATACCGTTGTAACAATTATTTTTTCGACCTGACATTTGAGAAGAGAGTTTTTCACTTGGGCGAAAAACTGACAGATATGTCATCCTGACGTATCTATGATACTGAGCCTATATTTTTAGAGTGATAGCTGAGTGCATGTCAACATGAGACAGTTTTTCTGCGCTTCACGTGAGTGGAGGAAAGGTTGCGCTGCTCAGCAGGAGCGAAGCGCCGACCGCTCATTTCAAATTCTTTTAATTTGACACTTGCAATGCATTTTTAGGCATAAGTAAAACATAAACAAAAGTATAATCAACTAGAGAAGCACTCTGAGAGCGCATACCTCCGCCAAGCAACGCAATGTTAATGAGAAATTGAAATTGGTCCTGAATCCAGGATTTACTTCTGATCATCAAAAAAAATTGGTCATTTGTGCCTCGTAACATACCTAACAGTTCTCGTAATTTTTTTACTTTTTTTTGGATCCGTCCATCACTTATCAGTCATGTTCTGACAAACCTTAAAACAAACATATAGCTAAACACCCAAAGGGGCGAAAAGATAAATGCGAACATTTGCTCATATGTCTTTTCTAATATTGCTAAAATTTCTTGGAAATTCATGCAGATCCCGTCATAACTTTTTGGGTGAGGTTACTGACAAAACACAAAAACAATGTGACAAACGGACAAACAGATTTGGTTATTTTCTCCTTGTAACATTCCTGACATATCCTGCAAATTTTATGAAGATCCGTTAAAAATTTTGAGTTATTCTGCCAAGAAAACCCATGTTAACCAACAAATGTTTGAACTGATCTTTAGGCACCAAAAGATAATCATATATTCTTCCTAATATATCTCACAATTCCTCTAACATTTGTGACGATCTGTTCATAAGTTTTGGACTTATCTTGGTGACGGACAGACAGAAAGGGAGGCAAGTCAATAAATCACTTGCAGGAGGAATACGTTACAAGAAGGAAGCCTCAGTTATCCTAAGCTAACCTAACCTACTCTAAGTTAATATAATCCATAATATTTAACAGTCTGTTTAAAAATAAGCAATCATGCAGATATAACCAGCAACGGTACAACAAAAGAACTGGGCTCAGTCGCCCCTGTGCTGTTTCATTCAGTGTGTCTCGAGTAAGAGTGTTGTAAGGTCCCGCTATAAGATGAATAGTTGGCTTGAGATCGATACTTTGCAGTTAAGTGTGTAACTGGCAACCGCAACAGTACTTGACTCTTAGGTCCAAAAGTGGCCTCTGACGCTGGCCGCCAAAAGTCGGCAATGGAAAAATGGGATTATCTCAAGAGCTTTCAGGAAAATAATTATGAAATTGAGAGCAATACAACTTTAAGTTTATTCAGCGTTTCCCAACAAACAACACTTGATGAATCACGCTCGGTTGGTTAGTCTCAATAAAGTAAAATCAAAATAAATTCCTTTAAATAGTGCTGCTAACGAGTCAACAGTTCTGGGTTCCATGACAGAATGCTTATTACAATCTCATCCCACAGTTCTAAACAATGAAGAAAGAACTCTTGACTCCTGAAATAATTGTATCTCTAAGTTGCATATCTTGGGCTCAATATACTCATGGGATAAATATGTCACTAATATTGAAAACATTTTAAATAGATAGGAATGAGAGAAGTATAAGTTCTTTAAAAATGTATATAGCAATGCGTTTTCCAAAACGTAATATCGCTGTCATCCTCTCATGTCAGTGACTAGACCTCCTTCTTCAGGTCCTGCAACTCTCTCCTCTTGTAGTCCTCTTTTGGTATTCCCAATTTCTCAGCGCCGTCCCCTGTTCGCTTCCGGCCACCCGACGGTTTAGTCATATCTCTGGCATCACTGGTAAAGTCCCTCGCAAAGTTCGCACCGAAACCATGAAATAAGTTCCTGACTTATATCATGTTTTCCTTATTCCTGCCGATTAAAGGGAAAACTGTCTAGACCAGCACGTGTCCGTCGTGACACGTATGTTGCATCACGTCAGGGTCCCTCTCCGCTAGAATTCTGAGCAGCTGGTTGAAGGCGACGGCGCTTCACCCTTTTACACTGAAGAACTTGATTCTTCTCTGCTTTGTGCTGCACATCAAACCATCCCAAACAGAGGCGGTGAAACTAACAATGTGAGCCATGGCCATTGATGGGTACTACAGTGCAGTTTCCTTCTGTCTACTAAGCTGACGAGGACGTGGTACTTGGCCATGGAAACTGTATGTATGTCTCTCTCATCAATTGTTATTAGCAGCTCTGCATCTTTTTGAACCAGCGCCTGTTTGCAGCAGGCATTCAGCCTGTCACGGCTGTTGATTATATGAGCCAGGTAACCAGAGTAGCTGCCAATAACTGCAAGAACCAGGTCGTCGTTGATGAGGTCTCATGGTTCCTCTGAAAGATCCTCCGCGAGCTCATGGATCACAGCTTCGTCCCGGGCCGCCTGGATGTGCTTGTCTTCCTTCAGGTCGGCCTTGATATCGTCGGGGATGAAACCTACATTTGGCCCTGTTGATGTTCATTTGCAACCGCTGGGCGATACTGAAATTGTTGACATTAATCCAGTAGTTACCGCCCCACGTGGTACGTCTGTCTCCAAAGGCATGCTCGTTGGCGTCGCCGTTGCATTTTCCAAGGCAGAGGTAGTTCATTCAGGCCATCGATGTTTTGTTGGAAGATATACCTCACAGTGGCGGCCACACCGCTTGAGGTTTAATGGATCCCATAGGCTGTGGGCTTTGCAATCTTTCTGCACACGTAGGTGTCGCAGTCGAACCAGTCCTTCATGAGGTGCCTCACCTCGAAAAGGAACTGGAGGTCCTTTTCAAAATACTGGTCTTCAGGCTTGATGACACAGCGGTATGGATCGTTCCAGCGCTCGTCCTGATACGGACCACGAACGTTCAGAATGTTTATCGATTGCCTTTTCAACTTCAGAAAATTTACTGTGTCACTGTACTCAACATGTTGTGCACTTTCCCATACTGGTGGAGAGAAGCAATGGTGTAAGGGTCTGTCTCCGTCATTGCGAAAGAAACGCTCTGCCTCTCCAGGGCTGTGGGTTCCAATCACTTCTTGGTCGTTTTGAATCCGCACTTCAGACCCCTGTACTTCTCCCACTCGTAAGCAGTTTTAGGTGATCCATATTGACCAGCCTCTCTCTGTTTGGCTCTTCTGATCCAGAGCATTTCGGCAGCACTAGCCACTTCTTATTAAGCTGATGGTAGTATGCGTTCTTAAAGAGAGATGGATGCTGTCGAACATGGGGAACGCCCTCTCATCTGGTTTGACAAGGTTTGGGATGGAGGGCTCGTCTGAAGACATGTGATGGGAGGCGTAGAAGGACTGATTGATCCTGTGTCCGGCGAACGTTATGGTGAAAACATGAAAACCCGCGTTGGTTAGCATTATCAAAGCTGAGTTAAGCGCGTTCTTGACGTCTTCATGTTGAGAGGACACTTGCGGGGTCATGCTCTCCATCTCGCCAAAATTGCCACATGCTGAGGAAACGTTGACACTCAGCATCTTTTTAGCAATCTCTCCATCGTCTGTAAGGCTACGAAAGTTGCCACCGCACAACTCCAACATTAACATTTTAGTGGTGTGAACCTCGTCTATACCAAGGTGAAGGATGCGGTCCTTCGGGCGAAGCTGCATGCAGATGGCTCTGAAGGCTGCCTGGGTTTCTGGGTCGATGCTCTCTTTATAGGGGTCCACTCGTATTACCATCTCGCACTTGCTTACACTGGGCAGGATGAGACCTGAGGGGGCGATCAGGTTCCTGTAGAGCTTCGGACTCATTCTTTGCCAGACGACGCACTGGAGCATAAACTCGCTGTTGAACCTCCAACCGAACTTATTGGCCTGACATAGCTGCAGCTGTGTCTTGCAGAGTATTACGGCATGTCGCTGCTCTGTAGGAAGCGACCCAACTATTATATCGTTGAGAGTGTCGGTTGCGTGCTTAAGGTCGTCACCTGGATCAACCTTCATACTGGCTAGGAGGGCCACGGCGCTCCTGACCTGTGAAACTGTCTGGAACATGTCTCCCTTATAGCCTATTACGTCTCTAGCCTTACACTTCGTTATCAGTGACTGCCTCTGATACCACTTGAAACTCCCGTCCTCATAAATAGAGATGGACATTAAAACGTTGGGAATGTGTCTGTTGCCTATGAGCTCCAAGCTATAGGCCACCATGATTCACTGTTCTAGATTGTTGGGGGCTTCAAGCCAAGTGAGGAAGTCGGCGGGTAGTGAGTCTTTCATAAACTTGTCGTGCAGCTCATAAAGGTTGGAAAACTTGTCGGAGGCCATAAGCTCCTCCTCCTCCAGTCTGGTGAAACGGAGGATGTCAGTCTTGAACCTAGCGAGGATGCCAGTTTTTGTCGTCGACCTCTCTCTTGCGGTTGGTGGACGGACGCGTAGTAGGAGGGGTAGTCAGGGAAGAGTGTGGGTACGGCGTTTTTCTTGAGACTGATCTTGCATCTTCCTCTCCCTCTGGCGTTGGTGACATCGTCGTGGAAGCAGTCATCTGTGAAGTGCCTGGCACAGACGACCGCATTTTGTGTGGGTTCTGCCTAATCCCTCTTTATGGTTTTCAGGTCCAGATTATTTGGAAACCGGAATACACTGTATTTTTCCTTCTCGTTGAGCTCGCCAGTATTATCCTTCTCCTCCTGGCCGATCTTGGTCAGTGCGCTGTTAGTCTTTCATTTGGAAACCCAGCATTTGTTTTCAGTTTGTAGTAGTAATTTAATGTAGTAATATTATAATGAAGATGACGTTGTGCTCGTGGCAGAGAGTAGAGGGGAGCTGCACACTAGGCTGAATTGGTGGACGCAACATTTGAGGACTATGGCCTGAGGATAAGCCGAGAAAAGACGGAATACATGAAATTCAACGTGGAGAGAGATGATGGTGACCTATACTTTGAGGAACACCAGATTCGGAAGGCAGCAGCGTTCAAATACCTGGGCTCATACGTGACACAGGATGGGGAATTGAACAGAGAAATCGACCACCGGATTCAAGCGGCTTGGAATAATTGGAGGAAGACATCGGGAGTGTTATGCGACAGACGAGTGAGCGCCAGAGTGAAAGGAAAAGTCTATAAGACGGTAGTAAGACCGGCCTTGCTGCATGGAGCAGAAACTTGGACACTGAAAAAAGCGCAGGAGAACAAGTTGGATATAGCAGAAATGAGGATGCTGCGGTGGATGTGTGAAGTTACTAGAAAGGATAGAATACGGAATGAAAGGGTCCGAGGTACAGCGAAAGTAACAGAACCATCAGCGAAGGCACAGGAAAGACGACTGCAGTGGTAAGGCCACGTTCAACGAAGGACGGAAGACTATATTGGAAGAAGGGTTATGGCTATGGAAATTGACGGCAGACAGAGTCGCGGAAGTCCCAAACTGAGATGGAGCGAACGAGTGCGATCTGATGTCAGGGAGAAGCAACTGGAGGACGATTGGGTGGTGGATCGGGAGCTGTGGAGGAGGCTAGCGAGAAACTGCCACCCCATATAAAAATGGGAATGCAACCAGAGGAAGAAGAATATTATAATGAACTGTATGAACTAAATTCAACTTCATATTTAGAGACTCCAGTGTTGAGGTCTATGTGCGTATAGTAGATACAACAGATACAGAATAATTTCTCACTAACTTCGCATTTATAGACTCCTGTATTGAGGTCTATATGCGTCTAGTGGTAATCGGAATAAAGCCCCGGGCGGAAAAAAGCCCCGGTAGAAAAAGGCCCCCGGGAAAAAGTCCCGCTTTCTCTTGAAGCTATATTTGAGAGCTCTTTTGATTTATATGAAAACAGCTTATATAAGTAAACTAAAATACATTGTGCTAAGCTAAATTTGGCCCAATATTTTGCATGTGCGAATGTGGGTTGCAAGAACTTCTGAAACAGGTAATGTGAGCTTAAGTTAGTTTTAGCTAGGTGAGCTTAGGTTAGGTGAAGTTGGCTAGGTAAGGTTAGGTTAGGTGAGTATAGTTTAGGCTAGATCAAGTTATGTAAGATCAGGTTACGTGAGATCAGGTTAGGTGAGCTCAGCTCAGGTGAGATCAGTTCAGGTGAGGTTAGTTTGGGTTAGTGAGGACTGCGAGGTTGGGTTAGGCTATACCTATATAATATACGAGCCTAATTTTCACATTTTGAACTTGTTCTGAGTCCTACTTCGGGTATCTCGGGATATCCCTATCCAGAAGCTAAGAGCGTGGGTAACGGGAGAACTCACGGGAAACTAGCATCAAAAAGTGACGTCATTAATCACGTTAACATCGACGAACGCGCCGCCTGAGCAACCTATGAATACTCTTATCGATTTCGCGTGAAAAATCGTCACTAAGTGTTCATTTCATCCCTTGAACAAATAAATAAAAGAAGAGAATATACATTAATTGAACAAGAAACAATTATATTTATCAATAAAACATGCAGTGAAGGCTGGTGGAAACTTTCACAGCACTAGCGGCAAAATCTAGTCCGGTATGGCCCCTGATTCATCTTCTTTGAAATGAAGCCTCATTTACACTTCGTATTTAGTTACAGTGCTCTTCACAAAACATTTTTAAACATATCACCATATTTGTTAGACTTACAGTAATTCAATCTCCCGCTCCTGACTGGCAAGCTACTTGAGTTGCAGCCATGCACAAAACACAGTAAGATTGTCACGTACAGAAAGTTTGAACAATATATATTCATATGGTTTGATTACGAACCCAAACTATGAAAGCCTGAGGTCCGACCTCTCATATGTGTGCTTCTACTCGTCGGTGTGACGTTAGTTGGCGACATGCGGTGTGGTCACGGCTAAATTTTATTTTAGTCCCATTGAGTCCTCCCGTTACACTCTCAGCTTGCTGGGCCTATCAAGTAAAAATTTCTTGTGTACAAAAAGGTAATTACACAAGGTTTCAAACCGTCAGGAAATGTTAGATGGACGAGGCCTGCTTTTCTCAAACTTATTGATCGCTGTTGTAAAAAATACGTTAAGATCTAGTTAGCTGAGGTTATGTATGGCTAGGTGGAAAAAGTTACGAACTCGTAAGTTAGGTTAGAAGAAGCTAGGTAACGTATGTTAGAACATGTTGGGTTTAGTTAGATTTGGTTGGATCAGGCTGCGTTCAATTAGAAAAAGCTGGACTAGGTTAGGGGTTTGTTTCCTTAGGTTAGGGTAGGCTCATAGAGAACAATATAATTTAACTTATTTTAGTATTACTTGCTTCAAAATAACTAAGTATGGGCAATAAATGTACATTATGAGATAAGCGGGGCCTTTTTCGTACCGGGGCCTTATTCCGGGTGGAGTTTTTTCCACCTGGGGTTTTTTCCTACCGGGTTTTTTTCCTCCCGGGGCTTTTTTCCTATACCCGCGTATAGTAGATACAACAGATACAGCACAATTTCTTACTGTCGCTGGATTCTTAGCCGCCAGGGTCAAATGCTCTGCTCAAAAATTTAAAGCATTTGACGTTTACACTTGCGTCTGGTCAAGTCTGACAGGTTATGAGAATTTATTATGCATTTTGAAAGTATCTTTCCTTAAACGCTTTCATCCAGCGAATTTCGGCAAGCTGTGATAACCACGATAATTTGAAAACTTCTACTTTTTACAATCTTTTTCGCGAATACTGGTACATGGGTGGGGTGATGCACGAGAAATACGGTTCAAATACATTTCTCGTTAGTACTCTAATCAGACAAATTCATTATAATATTATAACTAGCGTACCCGGCCGTCAAAATGTAAGCACAAATTTGCGACAATTCTTCATTTACAATAAGTTTGTTACTAACTTACTCATGTAGAATGCAGTGCAACTACCAAATTGAACGGACACAAGAGATTAGCATTCTAGGCCTAAATTCAGCAGAACAACGCAATCCTTTTCTTTGATGACATGCTAATTAATAAGTAATTACTCCCTCTGTTCTGAAATAGTTGATCCACAGCCACAAGTTTCAGAACAGCAGGAGTATTTTTTTAGCAGTTGAGGTCGATATAAATTGAGCTCGGTATCTAAGATTCTCGCTGAAATATAAGTCGGAGTTTTTTACCCAAGCGAAACACTTTTACGCCAAAGGAGGAAATCCTAATGGATTTGCCACCAAGAAATCCTCACATTATTTACCAGCCTAGAGTAGGTTACAGAATAGCTCACACTGCGCTTCGTTGATCGAGTACTCAAATAGGATCTTGACCGTTCAGTATAGAACAGCTGATGTTTGAATGTGGGAAGATTCAGAATAGAGTACAAATCAGTGCGCATGAGCATGCTAAGAGAAACTGTATATCGAGGGCTTAGAGCCAGAAGTGGCTATGTCCATTTTTGGTGAAATCGAGTTTCCCTCACCAAAAGTGTGCCCATGAGGCATATTTTTAGTGTCACTGGTGTCTATACCATATCTCATCATTAGGAAGAGATTTGACATGAAAATGTATGGCATAGATAACCATGGCACTAAAAATATACCTCACGGGCACCCACTTTGTGAATGGAACCAGATTTCGACAAAAGTAGACATAGCCACTTCTGGCTCTATGCCCTCGATATATCTTTACTGATTGTATTTTCCCGTTGGCGAAACAAGAAGTTCATGTAAATATATACATCACATTATCATACAGTATATACGATATGCCACCATTTTTTGTAACCTGATCTATTTCCGCCTATCAGCTTTCAGTAAAGCGTGACAGAATAGCCACAGCATATGCCCTCACCTAATTTTCGCGTATTTTCTTTGAGCGTGACAGAAAATAGATGAACAAACAAACAAACAAACGCACTTACAAATAAACAGATACATACATGTTTGTCTTCCTAAAAATGGACAAGGAGGTCTATTAAACCTCTTTGGTACTGTAGATGTATAAGAATATTTTAAAACAGTGTAAATGCACGAATGGGTTGAGCCTCCTAGTCACTATAACGTTGTATAATGGAAAAACATGAAGCGACATTTGAAGTACAAAATAGCTGTTACAATATACACAAATGGACCCAGGACACTACACTTGGAAACAGCAAGTCTAAAAAGAAGTGGCAGAACAGAATGAAAGAATGAAAAAAAGAAAGGAAAGGAAGGAAGGTGCGAGGGTACGCAAAGAAATAAATTGCGAAGGCCTATATCGAAGGCTATAGTCAGCTAAGATGCCCCCAGAGGCAAATTCCCTTAATATATATCGAAGGGAACGAACGGCGCAAACCCAGCCATAGGCTAGGGGACTCTTTGCATTCATGAGGAATTATTTTTGTCGCATCGCATGTGTACAGAAATGACGTTGATTGCAAGGAGGTATTCCGCTGGCTTTATAGCTTCTGCTTTCAGCACTTTAAATATTTTTCTTAATTACATACCTAGGGTTTATAGCTAATTTCAAGGAAGCCAATTGAATCGATTACAACTTAATCCATAGACCACACGATACTTGGTGACTACATACTCAAATTTGCAAGTGGTGCTGGTGGCAAATTGATTAAACTTCGACAAAACCTTTTCCAATAACAGAGCAGCCTCAAACAGAAAGTTAACAGTCTCCCGTGATGCAAGAAATGTGTTCATCAGTAAGACAGAAATTTGTAGCTCTATAGATATTAATTGCTTGCAGACGACGATAACTGAATCTTAGGACACCAACATTACCCAAAATTTGCTCAATATATATTACAATTTCCAGTGGCCAGTGCTCATGTATGCGTGTTTTTTTTTTCAGTAGATGCATTTCTTGCGTTTCCATGAATGTTTTTTTTTTTTCAGGTCGCTGTGTTGACTAGAGAAGGTTTTACCAATATTTTTTCCCAATTTTCTACCAGCCTCGATCACTTGCGAGGAGTGGATAGTCATGTATCATGTGGTCTCCGTTTAACATTATCAAACCTAAGCATGACGTGGGTTTGTTGCATGAATAATATTGTTTGAAAGATCAGTTGTGAGATGTGCTGGACCTTATAGGGTTAAGTAGCTCCAACGGTTTTAGGACGGTTACCTCGTTGTTAGGAACTACAAAAGCGGTCATTGACAGATCGGTGTGTGGTCGGCTCCCTGGAGCTGACGAGGCCCTGTCGTCTGGAGGTCGCCCTCGCCATTGGGGATCCTCGGCATCTGCGGAGATGCGAGTTTAAGGTGTGTTTCATTCTCTCTTGAACCCCTGCGTCTTGGCTCAAGGGGCATGAACCGAGATAATGACTGATGGCACTGGGCGAGCCGTGACATGCCCTGGTGACGCAGCAGTGCTTCCACAACCCATGGTAATTGTACAGCTGGAATATACGCGACTGGCTTGAAAGCGTCTTGCAAAAAAAAATTGAGTTATAAAACTTAGTATTGTAGTTCTTGCCCGAATAGTCTATAATATTAACAGCGTTGTTTCTACGTTCGTGTTACGCTCTTCATCAGTAACAGATAGCAGGAAATTAGTTATATAGTTCAGTTGTATGTATCCATGATACGGAAAATGAAGTCGAGCTCGGCTCTATGCACGTGCACGTGAAATTTAGAGGTTATACGGGCAATACAATTAGACAATACGTCACATATATATGTATTTCCCTTACTCACAGTCGATGTTGTAATATTTCCCCCCCCCCTTCGTATATGAATGATACGGGTCGGAGGGCATCATAATTGAGAAAGAATGCTTTTGTTCTGTAGAATTTCTACAGGTTCCTTCGTATTACATAGCGGAAAACTAGGGCACCCTAGATACGCTTTTGGGAGGGAACAACATGAGTCAAATTTTTATTTTTTAAGCCGCTACTGCTCGCAGATCGTAAGTAGAAGATTTGCTGGCGGACTTGGCAAATCTTTTCACACTTCGTGTGCATGATACGGATCTGAGATATCACTGAAGAATATTTGTGTTGTTCTGTAGGATTGTCACAGGTTCCAGCCAGAACTCTTAGTATAACTTTCACTTTCGATAAGACGCTAATATCGCTGTGCTCTCAGACTATACAACCTGACGATGTCAGCCTCAGAGACACCATGAATACCAACGGTCACCGATTGCGAGTGTTGTGCCCCTTGCTCGCATTAAAACTATAGCTAAGTCACGAACGTTGTTTTCCAGACCAAAGACACAGGAGTGTATCAGGGAGCATGCAGACATCCCAACTCTCGACATCAGTACAAGCTCGATTACGTTCTTGTCAGGTGGAGTGACAGGAAGAAATATAATTAATTACTAAAGCCACGCGCAGAGCTGAATGCTGGACGAGTCACTTCCCGGTCAGATGTAAACTGTCCCTGCGCATACAACATTCAGCAAGAAGGCAGTCTGCAGCCGAATAGTTGAATTCATCTGCCCTCAGGTGGGTGAAGAGCAGGCGAGACTTCAGCGCTGCCACCGCTGCTAAGCTCAGGATGTGCCCACTCTAACTGGACTCCACCGGTGGTAGCGATGAATGCTGAGAAACTCTTCCCTATCATTACTGAGGCTGCAGTAGCCACACTAATGTTTACCATAAGCAGGCACTAGGATTGATTCAATATGAGAGCCACGCTGGTATACGAGGTCTGCTGGTCGCAAAAAAACGTAATGTAAGAACAACTGGATAAGGGATTGGATGCAATAGGCAGCCTACAAAAGTGTTAACTGTCTGCGTGTATGGAATTTCGGAAGCATTGGTGAAGTATGTTGGACCAGAGCTGTACGAGCTGTACGAGTTACTTGTAGGAGCTCATACGTGTCTTACGTATGGAAGTCGGTTGAGGTGCCGTAACAATTGATGAAGTCTATTATTAGGTCCATTTCTAAGAGAAAGGATGACTGTGCAGGTGTTGCAATAGTAGTGGGGTTTCCCTCCTGTTCATTGCTGGAAAGGTGCTTGAGAAGATTCGCCTGCTTTGACCGAGATTCTGCTCTAAGTCGCAGTTCAGATGAGAGCACGGGCTGCCTTGAGTTTCGTTTGGATTTGATCCAGATCGCAGAACGGCTAACATAACATGGTCTTCGTTGCCCGTCAACTCCAAGAGATCTGCAGGTAGAGAAGTCAATATTTATGTACCGTTTGGCTTTCATAGATGTGACAAAGCATGGAACAGTGGGTGCAGAGATATGATCCTGCTCGTGATGGACAGATTTGGCTGCCTGTATATCTATCTATACCGTCATTACGAAATACCACGCTGCTACAGAAGGGTATGATGGTGGCAGTTGTTTTCAGGGCAGAAGAAACCGATACTATTGGAGTTAAGGTGCGAAATTATTAAGGAGGGCTATGTCATGGCTCCTGTTCTATTCAACATCAACTTAATGGCTGTAGCACCCTTTGTCCAACAGAAGTTTTGAACTGGCAGAGGAGTTGGGTCGACATCCAAATCCGAGGGAGTGAGTGGACTTTTTATATTAGATGCCTGAGAGCGAAGACAAAGGTTTCTTTTTAGGAAATTCTCAAAATTCTGAATGCGATGACGGCATTCTTTTAGCACAGTACACACGCCAACCAACCTCCAGGTAGGCTTGAGTTTCGTATCTGGGACCTGGGACTTGACATTAAATATATGGAGAAAAAATAATATTCTGCTACTAGAGGGTGTTCTCCCTCCAATATGCATTGGTAATGCCGAACTCAAAGCAACCACTCCATTTTGGTGTATGCAATCTTCTGACAAGTGTGCGCATAGATATCGAGTTGAGTTGAATAATTGAAGTTACTACTGTCTTCGTTTGCATCCCTAAACGGGTTGTTCTCAATCACAACCTTAGTCCTGGCACGAAGGTTGCTGTGTACAGGGCAGGATGTCCGAGTGCCTTCCTGTTCGGTACAGACACAGACAAATGAATGCAAACGAGCAATTCTTCAGCAATTTCGCGATAAGATTTGCGACAACGATATCGCACGCAGTATCGAGGAAAATTCGAGATGCGCTCAGAAGCAGTGTGTCAGTGTCTTCCTTCAACTGTGGTACAGAAACTTTCATGCTCTACAGATGACACGTTCGCCTACTGAACAATTTTCTCTTGGTTAGCTTGGGAAGAGTCTTGTGACCTCTTTGGAGGGATAGCGTGCAGCAAAAGAACACGGTGGCTCGCACGGGACTCCAGACCGTTAATTGAGTCAGTGCTGCTGCTGCTGCTGCTGCTGCTTAGTCAGCCGTGCTCACAGTGCAGAAAAGGATGAGTAAAAGCAAACCGAGGGTTGGCAGGGCCACACCCTGCTGACGGTTACGCGTCACTAGCATTTGCAGAGCTACCAGAATTACTAGAGCAACGGACAATGCACAGCTGGCAGGGTCCCCACTGCAATCGTTCTCCCAATTGTTTTCCTAATAAAATATGCCCGAAAACCGTCGTTTCGTGGTTATCATAGTTGCTGAGACATTACTGTAGGCAGTGGTATATCTGTTGTGCGCGATCGATGGTTCAAACGCCTAACCTAACCTAATCAATGTTTTTCTTCAACTTTCCCCCTATTTCTGAGTATATCGGGAAGGTTAGGGGAGGCAAGGCCTGTTTTTTTTTTATTTTGAAATTTCGGGCACCGCCAATTTTAGTCAATGGTGAGATGGGGTTAGGTTAGATTAGGTTAGGTTAGGTTGGGTTAGGTAAGGTTGGGTTGAGTTAAGTTAGGTAAGGTAAGGTTAGGTTAGATTAGGTTAGGCGTTTGCGCAGCGCGATCGATCGATCGCGCAAGCCCGATCGATCAATCGCGCAAATCCATCGATCGCGCACAACATATCTATCGATCGCGCACAACATATCCATTAAGTGATTTTTCTTGTACTAGCTAGTTTATTGTACAGCGTTACCTAAGAGTAAAGCAGTAGGGCCGAGAGCTGTGTGCGACGTAACCTCTCACCTCTGCTCTTGAATGCTGACTGAGAAACTGTGGTACTTGTGATTGGCTCACTGCTGCATACGTCACAAGCACCCAAATCTTGTGAAAGTACATCCTCTTTTCTGTTCCATGACTGTGTGGAACTGGCGTTGTCTAATAACTTTTATCCGACGATCGCTACCAAAAAGAGAGTCCTGTTAGCTAACTTACCGATTGATGATTAGCTTACCGAGACCCAAAGCAGTGTTATAACGATGATCAGACGAGCTTCGACGTGAATCCTGCCCGAATCGAAACTATAAAGCCGACAGTAGCTCTGGAAAGCAAGCTGCATGCCACGTGGAAGCCCTGAACTTTGGTTGGAGGTGCTGTCGACAGAAAGAGCAGCGTCGACTCCGAAGCTGCCGGCCGTCCCACAAGCCCCTGACTTCGAGGGACCAGACTGAGGGATACCGTGAATGCAATGCTGCATTGGATTGTTAAGCTACTGAAGCGTCCACGGGCTGGGCCTCGCTGGAGACAGCTCGTCATCGTTGACACCGATGGACCGCCTTAAGCAAATAAGGAGCTCCTAGAGTAATTGGTTGACAAAACGAATGGTAATGAAACCAAGCATGAGGATAAAATCTTACCAAACTTGGAAACGTGTCAGTAATGGCATTGTTAAAAGTGTGCCGGCGGTAAAGCCAAGGATGTAATCGTTTCAGCGGTGGCACTGACCTAAGTCTACAGTGCGGAACACCAGGGATCCGCTAAATTGTTCCTTGTATTTTCTTCCACATTTGACAATTCTGCAAATGTATTTCCAACGTATCAATAGTTCTTAATTTAATAAGTAATGCACAGAATCATAATAATTCTGTTTGAATTCTGAAAATTTTTGATCGCTTGCGAAACAACGGTCAAAAACTCAAGCATAAAACTCGAAGAACAACCTTAAGTCAGCAGTTCTTTCCCTATTTCATAGTCTTCCAAAGTTGTTTGTGCGCAGTCGGTCAACTCGTTTAAAAATCGTCTTGACATACATTGGGAGAGACATCCTCCACAGCTAAGAACTCCTTCTACACGAGTCGCAAGCACTTAATTAACGGCCAAAGCTTCCCAGGCCATTTTAAGCTGACTTCTTCTCACTTCCGCTCCATCTATATATTTAAGCTCCGCATTTCAGCGGCTATCGATCATGCTTGCGAGCATTCATGACCATCGTTTTGGCGTAGATTCTTCTCCCCCTTCTTTTTGTATTCTTCCCTTCTTTTTTCTCTTTCGTCTTCCATTTTTTGTCCGCTCGTTTCTCCATTCCTCTACATCCTACTAACATAATGGCAATAGCTCATAGAGGGCCGGGGTGTAAGTCCCGGTGTCTCTTTGGGAATGGGCCTTTTGGTTC
>LQNS02020117.1:5970967-5985349 GCA_001587735.2 Parhyale hawaiensis | reverse complement strand
ATGGTCTTGATGGCTCTGTCTTTGCTGGTGCGGGTATTGGCAGCTTTAAACGATCTGTACACAGAGCTATTCTGTGATCTCGGATCTTCTTTTTTTTTCATTCTTTTGTTTTCGTCACTCGCTGGGCTGGTTGCGTGGGGGTTTGTTAACCTCATGGAGTTTCTCCGTTCCCACGTCGCCAGACTGGTGTGATTTAATTATTATAATAATAATAATAATGAGAGGGTAAATTTATCATTTAATATTGCATAACACCATTTGGAAAGCTACATACATGATGCACTAGGAGAGCAAGGGTTAAGTGCTTGCAAAGAGGGCGGGATGCAGGCTGCCCACCCAAAGCCAATGTGACCGAAAGCCTGGAAAATCTGGGAACCATCATCATCACCACCACCACAAACAAACCCAGTTGATATATCTCAATTGGATATACTTATCTTGTCCTTGAGGTGTGTTTGACCAACTAACATTGAAAATCTTGAGCCTCTTTCTTACTGCGAGATTCATTGTGTGAGAGCCGAATTCGTACGACGTTTTTGCAGGACTATGCAGATTAGATCAGCAATCGTATGGCATTTTTCAGTCTAGTGATGGAAAACGCTCAAGATTCGAGTGTTATACTTTTATATTCTTCGCTCTATATAATTACAGCAGCACGTACGTATATCGCCGTTAAGAATAACGGGGAAAAAATTTCATTAATCCGTTTTTTAAGCAAGTGGTAATGATTTTTCAGTAAACTATGGAAATCGTTTTATTGTAAGTCAAGATGTTTTTAATTTCTATTCTAGTATAAATTTCACATAAGTGAAAGTTAGTGCCCTGAAAACCACTTCTAGGTACGTAAACTAACCAAACTTCGTATGAATTCCAACAGCATTTTAAAAATATGAGTTGTTCTGTATTTGAACCAATTCTAACACTCAATCGTTTTATTACAGGTCACCGAAAATGACATTTTAGGGTGATAACGCCACGTTTCAACATCATTATTGTTTGAATATAATTCGAACAATGAACCCCTCAGCAACAATAAAATCAGATATAACGAATGAACAGTTACGCACTATTTGAGTAAATAACACATAGGTCGACATAACATCCATTCTCTGATAGTCTCTTGTCTATGAAGTCCGTCGGTGAACTTGAGGTGATGATTTGTTACAAGTAAGAAATAGTGGGGTGAGTTGATGGAATTCTGGCCCCCGTTTCATATAAATCAGTTAATGCCCACCACAATCTTAACTAACAACCTATAATGTATAGAAATAATTGTGTTGCTAGTTCTGCACTGTTAAAACCAGATATGTGCGCTCTATTCCATACCAATTTGGCATAGGAAGCGAATTAAAGTCTCCTGTCAGGGGCCAGAATTACCCAGGGTAAATGGGGGAATTCTGACCTCCATAACTTGTAATAAAGGTAAAAGGGAAGGCAACTTTGACTATACCCTCCACTGGGAAACCCACATGCGCTGGTTCGTGCTGCAGATATAGGCCAACTGGCCCCAGAGGAGTAAGTACAGCTGCAGCCGAAGACGGGTGGCTAAAAATATGACGCCGAACCGGAAGGTTCAACGACCCGAGCCCCCCCCCCCCAACCCTTCCATACCTGGTGAGGTGTGTAAGTGCCCCCACCCAGCTCCGCATACCAAGCAATTGTCGACTCCGCACTCCGGGATGCCACAAATATCGCTCGACAGGCTCGTCGCTCGATCCTAACTCCTCGAGCACAGAAGTCAGGCACGCATGGCATGCTGCGATTGTGGGTATAAGTAATGAAAGAACTAAAAGTAAATCATGTCTTACATTTATTTTACTGCATATAAACTCCTGATCAAAATCTTAAAACCGGTTAAAAATGGAAAAAATAACAAAGTTTAAGTCATAAATAAACTCCTTCCACTAGGGATCAGCAATTCCTAAAGGTAAAAAGTGAAAAAAAAGAAAAATACCTGCTGTAGTAATTTATTAACAAATGTATCATTTTGTCAAATGAGGTGTTTTTCAGTTGATCAAAATTATAATATAACAAATAGAAATCGTACGTAACTTCACGGCAAGGACGTTGTTGAGATGAGCAAAGTTTGGACTAAGTAATGAGTACTGCCTCCATTCTTGTAAATAACCTCATGGACTCTTTGTGGCATGCTAGAAATAAGGGCTTCCATGAGGGTTGGAGGAATGTTGTCGCAGCTCGTAAAGATGACATCACAATTTTGTTTGCAGATGCAAATTGTTTACCAGTTCCGTAAACATCTGTCATCGTCCTTCCCAAAGATTAACTACTGGGTGTAAGGCTGGTGAACATGCTGGATGACATAAAACAGGGACCCCATTTTCTTAGTTTGGCGGGCAGTGTGGACTGCTACATTATCCTGCTTGAAAAACCATTCATCACCACACAAACGAGGCCCCTTCGACGACAAAGATGATCTTTGTAGGTAACATGCCGACATTGCCAGTAGCTGGTTGACGACCCTGCACCTCCTGAAGCTTGATTGCTCCTCTGTTAGAGAAGACACCCTTCATCATAACGGAGACTCCATCGCTGTGACGCTTGGAAAAATTTCGGGAGGTATCTCTTTGTCATGCCAGTACCGTTGCAAGCCATCAGGGCCATCGAGACCGAACTTTTTTCTTAGAAAACGAAACTTTATACCACTTTTCAACGTCCCATGTTTGGTGCTCTCGAGTAAACTGTTAACAAGCCATGTTGTGACGCGAAAATAACCTAGGACCTTTCAGACGCTTTTTGTTCATGTCCTTTTGTCGTTAGTGTCGCCTGATGGTTATTGAACTGTAATCAGCTTCTGTGAGTCCCTTCATTTGCCTGGAAGATGGTCCTCTGTCTTGAAAAACAACCTGTTTAATTCTCCTACTCAATGCGGGGGAAATTTTTACCCGTCTACCACTAGATTTTGCTGTTCCATAACTCTCAGGGTTAATATGGAAGTTGCAAATCACAGTTTCACTGCGGTCAATCTCAGCTGTGATCACATGCTGTCACAAACCTTGCTTATGCAGTTCAACAATTCGACCACGTTCTAATTCGGGGAGTTTGCTTGCTTTAGGGATAGTGACGCCTTCACACTATCATAACTTTCCGCTCTGATAACTCTAAATATATTGTAATTCTTTCTTACCAATTTAGTAAATGCTATTATCTGTTACCATATAAGCCTCGCATGTCATGAAACAGTTAGGGTCAGTGCAATAAACCATCAGGTGATTCTAGGGTTCGTAAATATCTCCGACGGAAAACACCGCCTTAGAGTTACGTCACAAGTCTGCCCAGCTTATATTTTAAAAATTTGCCAAATCAATGACCCATTACCGTTCATTGCATGACTTTTCCGCTATCTGATGCTTCACATGAGGACGGGAGACCGATCAACGTACCAAACTCAACCACAAACAAACTGGAATAACGAACAAAAATTTGCCTGCTGAAACTCATGTTTGTGCAGATAATATAATTATGTACCTTTTTTTGATTACTTTGGTGATACTTCAGGCGAGGTCCAGGTGGCGTTATGCACGCCACCCATCTTGTGCAGAGGTGATGCTGCAGTCCGTGACCAGTGGGGTGGCTAACAGCGAGTTTCCCCCACAGTTCACAGAGCCGCTTACAGCAGGTTTATCTGGCACTTTCAGTAAGTATGCGTCCAGTAAGTTTTTAAATTTCGCAGTCTCTGTACCGGTGACATTTCGAATGTGACGGGGCATTTTGTTGAATAATCTCGCCCCTCGGACCACGAAACTATTAGAATACTTTGTGCCTGTGGCATCATCACCAGTCTTGATCGGAATTCGCACTTCACAAGTACGACCAATACGGTTTGAGTGTCTGGCCTGAATTCGTCCACTGATGTTGACAGTAATTCTTTCTAGAATTTTTCAAACATATAAGATTGCAAAGCGCTCGAATCTCATTTGAATTGAGTACATTTGAAGTTGAGCAAGTCTTTCGTGATAGTTTAAATCTTTAATGCCCCAGATTTTGACAGTGAACGATCTCTGGATAGCCTCGAGGTGCTCTAAGTCTTTCCGTTTGCTTGGCATCCAAAGAGGTGAACAGTATTCAATCCTTGGCAGTATCAGTTGTTTCCATACAGTGATCCTCTTGTGAAGAGAATGTTCGAAGCACTCAACCGCTCCACTTTATGCCTGTGGTAACAACTCGATCCACATGATCTTCATTAGTGGCATTATCTTGCATTCTCACTCCAAGATCCCTTAAGGTGTATGATGCAGTTTCCGTTTTACCTGCGTTTCTTAAAGAGTACCAACATGTCGGTATTAGTGAGCAAAACATGTTCGCTATAGCGGGGATACCCTCTACAGAAAACGGGCGTGAGTTAGCACCAGTCTGTCACACCTGCGAGCACTGACCAGCAACCATAATGCCGTGGGTCAGCAAGTCTACCACAATGGGTCGCACTGACTAGGTAGGCTACCATAATACCTTGAGTCGGCAAGTCTACCACAATGAGTCCCACTGACCAGGTACCATAATACCGTGAGTCAGCAAGTCTACCACAATGAGTCCCACTGACCAGGTACCATAATACCGTGAGTCAGCAAGTCTACCACAATGGGCCACACTGACCAGGTACCATAATACCGTGAGTCAGCAAGTCTACCACAATGGGTCCCACTGACCAGGTACCATAATACCGTGAGTCAACAAGTCTACCACAATGGGTCCCACTGACCAGGTACCATAATACCGTGAGTAGGCAACTCTACCACAATGGGCCACACTGGCCAGGTACCATATGTAATGCCTTGGGTCAGCAAGTCTACCACAGCTACACGACTGCTGATTACAAAGGAAGTAAGGAGATAAAAATATGGAGGTCAAATTTGCCGGTGATGAGGCAATAGCGCAGCTTAGTGAGACTTGAGTTTGCTTTGCTCTCGCCGCTGGTGCGTCGGAGCGACAAATTGAGCTTTTGGGGAGCGCAGCCCCTGCCGGCGGGGGAGGGGCGGCTCTAGTCAGGTTTGGGGAGGAAAAATCGGGGTAAGGTCTTTAGAAGCAGTGGGTGTAGTCTTATGGGGAGGGGAGCGCTGATGTCGCGATAGGGTAAAGGTCTAGAGAAGTATGGATGAAGGTAAGGTTTAAAAGAAGTGGATGTATGCAGAGTGCTGGTTTGCGCTCACCCCCATGTGGGTAGGAATCCAAGCTTTTGTCCTGGATTGTGAAAAAACGTAACTTGTCGTTAGTGTGCCCTGTCGTGGCAGGCGAGCTTGAGGCGCCAGTCTACATATATATATAGCTTCATTTTATGTTTAACCGATATAAAACTCCTGCATAATGAAATCTCAAAGACAAAAAAACCAAAGTTCGATGTCCCTGAACTTCGAAATTTCTTGAAGAAAGTTATATTGGGCCGTCTATTGGCCTCAAACTTATTTTAATGCCATTACTTCTCAGTTCAAAAATTGGCGCCAGTGAAACTGTTGTGTAACTTATTTTCTAACTTCTACAAAATTATTTGCTCTAACTTCAACTGTATTTTCAGTAAAATCTAAATCTTGACAAACAGCTTTGAAAATGACACATAGCTCTTACAGGTGCAATTATATGAACAAAATATTGACTGCTGAACTGGACGAACACCAACATTTCTCTTGCATTCAGTAAAAAATTTGAATATTTTAAAATTTATTCTCACGTGGAGAGAGGTCTTACCCATGTAGCAGGCGGATAGAGGCAAAGTCACCTTTGACTGCACCCTCCACTGGAAAACCCACACGCACTGGTTCGTGAGGCAGGTATAGGACAACTGGCCCCAGAAAAGAAAGTACAGCTGCAGTCGACGACGGGTTTCTAAGAACTATGGGCTATTTAGCGGAAGGTTCAACGACTCTACACCTCCCCCCTCTACAATAAGGTAAGTATCCCACGATAGAAAGCGCACCAAGCAAGTTCCCTGATTCAGCGCGCCGAACGCTATGGCAAAGACTGCTCACCAGACTGGGGATCGTTCCTGGGACCCTCAGCACAAGTGTGCAGCACGCAGTGTCCGCCAGAATGCTTAACACAGTTCTGTCGGTTGCTAAAGCAGGAGCACAATTACATTACAGTACTGTGTCAAAAAAAATGCTTAATACTGCGATGTCACAGATGCTGGCAATGTTTGGTAAACATTGGTATGCAGTACAGACATTGCGTCTAATTTGAAATTCGGCTAAGAACCAAATAATTACTTGCCGTAGCACTGTATTCAATGTATAATATTGGCATTTATTTGTTAGATTTTGTGCCCGTATACTCGCCGGAGGGCATCAAGACCACTGCACACACCTATCTTCCCAACATCATGGGTGTATATTTTGTGAAACTTGTATTTTCTTCTTTTCGAAAATATTGTTTTTACAATATTTTTGTGTTATAGATCAGGAAAATCGGCTGTCAAAGCGATGGTAATTATCGTACGTTGGTCTCATTCTTTTAGTTGTAATTAATAAGGTAAACAACAACAACATTTGAACCTCAAGAAGTGGCAGAAATTTAATCTCAGTGGCATCGTATAACTAGAGAGAAGGGTATATGAAGCCCAGTAAAGTAGTGAAAACTTGCAGTAGCATGCAGAAATGTGCTCTGCGTAGATAGTATCATCACTAACAACATTCTATAACTGAAAAAAGAAGCTTTAGGGGTATGAATGAAAAAGAAATTAGAGCTAACGGAAGCCAAATAAAGTGACGCGTTTGACACCTTTAAAAAAAATCCGCACCTCTAACGTAGGTACAACAGGAGGCGATCTGCAGAAAAGAAGCCTTGCACCTCCCAAGCCTAAGAAAAGAGACAGCCACGGTTTTAAGCTGAGGACTTCAGATAATGACTTCGCCTCCAACATATTCCAGGAACTCACTTGTTGTTAGAGGATTTTATGTCATCCCCTCGGCGATCAGCAAATGATTTTCTCCTATTTTATCCTCGAGATCGGGACGGAGGGACCTTTACACCTTTTACTGTTCTTCCGTTACAGTCTTCCTAATACAACCTACAAGAAATAAGTTGAGAACGTCCCCTACTCAAAGTATTTATACTTATGAAGCACTACTCCTTTACAAGACACGGTATATCGGATACATCAGGCATAACAATTACAAAGACCGTACAACGGAAGTACTTGAAACAAAACCTAAATTACGTTTTACTTTTAACTCTAATTCAACTGAACTGCGTATTGAGTCAGCATGTAAACTTTATATTTTCATTTTGCTTTGAAAACCTGATCGGACATTGGCTTTCTAAGCTCTTCAGGTATGGCATTATATATCTGAACACTCTTATGAATAATAAAACGCTTTTGAACATCTAGTCTAACAACTAGCAAATATAGGTTACTACCACGAGTACCATATCCAAGAGAAGACACTAATACTCTGTAACGCTGCTAAAACAACGCTACATCACTATGCGTAGATTAACAGATGAATGTCAATAAAAAATAGTTATATACATCAGGTAGTTTAAGGAGTTGTACCTCACTATACATAGCATGGGTTGACATTACTTGTGCATTGTTGTTTCGCCTAACATTTAGAATTACTCTTAGTACCTCATTCAACGACACCACAAGTGGTCAAGTACAGTACATGCGCAGTTGAACCTCCCCATACAGTAATGCTGTGGATGAGGTGAGGGTACACTAACCAGAGTATAAGATTATTAACGAGTGCCGAATCAAGAATTTTCGAACAGCACGGATGCCTCCCCTTGCCTTGGCGACTTCATTGCTTACTTCTTGAATATGATTGGAATAATTTAATTTTTAATCAGTTGTCACGCCCAGATATTTGATCGACAAGACCCACTGCAATTTAGTACCGTTCAAGAAAATATCTGGTAAAATGGGTAAAGTTTTTGAAGTATATAACATAATTTTAGTTTTGTTTTCGTTGGGGGTAAATTTATTCAAATTGAGCCACACCATTAACTTTGCAATAAATATGTTGAATCGTTCAACAGCACGTAAAAAACAATATCAATAAAATAAAAAAAACAGCATCGTCCGCAAATAGAATCAATTTCACATCTTGAACAGCAGCTCTATATCATTTACGTACACGTTAGAAAGGAGCGGTCCAAGAACAGATCTCTGAGGAACTCCTACAGCAATCTCACTCTGATTTGATTCAAAATCATTGACACAAACATATTGCTTTCGACCATCTACAACCAAGCAACCAACAAACAAACTGTGTATTATTAGTATTATCATTATAGAGCAGTTAATACTAGCTATTCAGCCGATTAGTATCAATTACGAACTCGTATTTTCTCTGTAGGCTTGCAGGTTTATTATCACTAGAGCCCGGATTTATTGCGCTTAAAATATTACAGTTAAAGCTCCTAAAAATTGCTCTTATTGCACCTAAAAATTGCTCTTATTGCACCTAAAATTACTCTTATTTCAGCTAAAATTTGCTCTTATTGCACCTAAGCAATATAGGAGTGGTTAAGAAATTGGAAACAAAGACAATGCAAATGCAGCAAAAAATTTAAAGGGCAAAAAAAAAGTCGGAAAGCAAACGGGAATAGCATGTCAGTGGATCAACGGACACCTATTTCAGTTCCAATTAACCAATTATCAGTAGGTATACATTGCGTTTGTGCTAATTGACAATTCTTCCCAATGGCGAGAGTGAATCTTGCAACCATCCCGCTTTACCTGTTCCCTTGATGTTTTCGCCGAATGAAAAGGGTCATAACATGAGGTCACCATATATATTTAGCCGTACTCAAAATACAGTGTACAATATGTACATCAACGAATTGACACCTCCATCCGGCTGCTGGATGCATTTCCTCTTTAAGTAATACTTATTACAATATCTGCCATCAAATGCGAAACTTCTATGAAGTTTTCATTTATTATTCTATAGTTAAGTGTAACATAAATGCATGCTACTATAGAAGTAAAAGTTTGCAACACACTTTTTGGCCAAAAACAGTTCAACTCTTGACTGGGTAATGTATTTAATGTAAAATACGAGTAAATAGGAGATTTCCCTTTACAAATTTGATTATTCATATAAAGGCAAGCTTAAAGTGATAATTAGAGCGCGGATTTATTGAAGTTTCCGGCGTTAGTGCAATAAGTGTAATAACTACCATAAATGCAATAACTGCAATGAGAGCTATTAGGCCGTGTTCACATGTCCCTCATTGTAACGCGTTCATTCAAACTATGAATGCGGCGCGTTGAATTGAGAGAAGCAACTGCAGCAAACGCGGTAGACTGAAGAATGAGGCATGTCCCTTTTTTTGAACTCGCTGCGTAATTAAAATTTAGTAGAAAAAACTTATAAATGCTAAATTTACCCTCTGTAGCGTTCAAAGACCATGGAAAAGTCGACAATTTTTTTTTAGCTTCACTTTAACGATTAGAATCACTGTACAGTACTCCCGTTTTAAAGAAGAAAACAAGAAAACCTGAATATGTTATAAGAACACGGAAGCCACCTTTAATTAGGTAGTCCAACTGATTGCTCTGTGCTGAGTTCTCTTCTGTCGGTTTATCAGGCTATAAATTTTTTATAATAGGCTATTCCTATCAAAATCAGTTTATAGGAGATTATGGGATACGAATGAGACTTCAAACCGATATAAAATATAAGCGAAAATGTAAAAAAATATATATCATAACTGAACGCGCAGCGTCATCTATATGAATAAAGCATACTTCTACGTGTGGACAGACAAAAAGAGTTGACGCACAGCTCGTGTTCAGTTTCGTGATTGAACGCGTTAAGATGAGAAACGTGTGAACTTATGGCACTTATCACTGCCACGTGTCGTAACTCTTCAAACGCCATGACAATTGGTTCCCTTATCAATCATTGTTCCTTGTATTTGTTTGGGTACATAGATAATTGAGCTGCAAAATTTGACTATTAAATTTTACTGATTTATTGAAAGCATTGCCTGACAATTGTGTAAAGCAAGGGAGAGAAGACAGTGCATGTATCCGTGAGCGATAAAAATCATTAAATAAGTATTAAGTAATACATGTATATCTTGATTTCAATAAAGTTACAGATAAACAGCTGCATAGTTAGATACCCTTAAGCAAGTGAATTCACAAAATGCGAAAGTGTACGTTTTAAAATAACCAGTATTGTGTCTCTCTTGGCAAGCTGACGAATGTCGGTAGCCTTCAAGTGAGTGAACTATTGTCTCGAAGCCTACAGTACGTGTGGTTATTTTATTGAAACGAAGCAGGTAATTACTTTACAGTATAAAAGTTAACATTTCCATTCACTTAGTCGTCACCATCAGAAATTACGCTACAACAAACCAAGAGTAATTATTCGAAACATTCATCGTATGATAAGAGCCAGAACGGTCAAGCAGTAAATATTATGTGAATCGTTACAGTTTGTATTGTATATGCATGAAATTTCCTCCGAATTATCGCAATAATAAACCGATGTTCTGGGATGTTTCAACTCGAGTCCAAACGAAGACCCACAGCCCGTTGCTACGGGCCTTGCACAGGCAGACAAGCTGCACCTGCAGCACAGCGTAACCACCCACTGATAACCGCAGACGGGCACAGTGGCGACACAGGCACGGTAGAGGCCGACTCTGTTAGCTAGACAGCAAACTGCAAGAACATAACCCTACCTAGAAACAATTTCCGCCTAATTTCTTCATATTTCGAAAATATTAGACACCCTCATACTTCTTAACGATTGAGATTTTGCTCTGAAAGATACGGTGCTCCTGCCAGTGTGTTATTTGCGAAAAAACGTTCGGAGAGCTGAACGTTGTCAGTGTTACCTCGATACAATATTGCCATCTCCTTCTCGTACTACATAACGTTTAATCAGCAAACTATTATCAATAAGTAATAGTAGAGCAGGCATGAAACTTTGGCTACCATAACCTCTCAGAGTCTTGGTAGGTCCTTGCAACGGAACTGGCCTGACTCCAATTTCCGCCTATTTCCTTCCCATACTGGGTGATAATCACCCAGTATTTGTCATTGTTCATTTTCAATTCATTAAAGGAATAAAATTTCCTTTGCCACCAACCATTAGTGTCATTATTATTCATGTACAGAGCAACATCAGCCAAAAGAGGCGCATAGAAAGTCATTCCAGATTCAGTTATGTTCGCATACTTTGAACCATAATTAGTAAATATATGTAACCATCCAATACCTGGTGGATAGGATTATACAGATTTGTAGGCTTACAAGGCTCATAAAAAATACCAGACTAGTTTCCTCCACTAGGTACAGAGGCAAAGTAGCACATTTGGCCCATACCTACAGCTTGTTGTTTGCCCAATACCTGAAATGCGTTGGGCTCGTATATTTATAACTTTCATGATGAGTGAGTTCTCACGCAACATAATTGACAAATAAATGTTGCGTTCCTATTGCAGTCAATGT
This sequence comes from Parhyale hawaiensis, assembly GCA_001587735.2. Lineage (NCBI taxonomy): Eukaryota > Metazoa > Arthropoda > Malacostraca > Amphipoda > Hyalidae > Parhyale > Parhyale hawaiensis. Next base: position 5,973,930 of record LQNS02020117.1, on the reverse strand, counting down.
TTTAATTATATACTGTTTGATTGAATGGTCTGTGGAATATCATGTAGCAAATGTGAAAATAAGCTTGACTGCCACTTTATTCTACGACAACTTCCATGTTCATGCTTGGGTTTTGTTATTGTGTAATTTACCTGAGTGGCAATAGCTGTCACTTCTGTGTTTGCTTTGTCTCTATTGACAGACGGAGCTTCAGAATTGAAAAAACAATGGTCTGGAGAAGGTTTTCTTCAGTGAATGACTCATACATTTCCTGTCATTGGTTGTTGGAATCAGTGAATTAACTGGGTGGTCAGGAATACGACTTTGCAATTTTTAAACCTATAGTATGAAGCCAATTCGAACAATATTAGGTATATCAAGGTTCTAGTAGTTTAAAATAATTATTTGAGCCTCAATCTGATCGCTTTTAATGATTTATTATGGTTTATGTTGCTCATAAACATTTAAAACTTAACCGCAACAAAAATCAGCATATCTATACATTTTCAAACTTTGACTTATGTTCGTTAAACACAGAGTCATCAGTTTGGAAAATAATTTCATATTAGCGGATTAAATAAGCGAAAGGATGTCTTTCAAAAATACTGTAGGATTCCAGTTAAACTATTCCCAATTTCAGAGCTTCTGGCAGCATTTATACACTTAGATACCAAATTTTGAATTTTCACAAAAACTGGAGACCTTTTGACCTCTGTTCACCTAATTATCGGCGTAAATTGCATAAATCTATTTCAACTTATACAATAGTTCAAGACAAACATTTTGATGGGTCATTTATTTTCATATGATCACCCAGTCCAAAGTTATGTCAATTTTGGTTTCATCCTACCCCAAAAAAGCTGTAGTAATATTGGGGTACCCATCCAACTTCAAAGCCCTAGGAATAGCACTGCATCCCTAAATTTTCAATGGTAACATGAAAGAAATGAAAATATAGATCACAAACTACAATTTACATGTACTTTCGTCATTTCTAGGGGGGAGGGGTACAAGGTGAGCCCACTCAGCCCACGGACTAATATAGGATGGGCGATATTAACTAACCTAAAACCATAACCTAATACTATGACCTAATACATCGAACATAATTATGATCTACTGCTCATCTTATGCCCTGTGAAGGAAAAAGAAGTTTCCTAAATCAAGATATCAGTATGTTTAGTATGGCTGCTTGCGTAATCAATTAACTCTGAACCATCGCGTGTCAAATGTTTTTGACGTTCCATATAATACTACTCTTAGGAGACACCTGATTTAGCTCTGTCGGTTTAGCTTTAAGACCGGTCATTTATGTTGGAGTGAATATGGATGAAAAGAAGTACACGTTGCTCAAGTGAAACATCTCATTAATGGCCGAGTTCCTATGATTGCACTCGCAACATTCAGAGGCTTCAGAGATGGGCATACATGGAGAAAAGTTGTTTCAAATTTAGCCGCCGCCTTCCAGGGACCCGAAGGTAAATACCTGCAGTGAGTAGAGTACGGCTGCCGCAAGGTTTGCATTTTGGTCCACGGGAAGACTGACTCATTTCAAGAGATCTCTTCTTTCAATGTAAGCAATTTCGCAGCTTGAAGAACAGTTCGCACGTCAGTCTATAGTCGTCTAGTCCTGTCCTGTCCTCTAGTCCTGTCATTGTCTTTAACCCGCCCTACGTGAAGTGCATATTGATTCTGAGAGGAGTCACATGTGCCGTCTATTTGGAATCTTGAGCAAATCCCGTTTGTCACATCAGTTCATATTTGATATAAATGATCGTGTGAGTAGTTAAAGAAAATGTAAATAAGTCTTCTATTGCTAGTCAGACCCCGGACTTTGAGAGCAGCATTCTGGATATTTTGGCGGGACGTCTCTTGGTTGAGGTTCCAGCTGTGGCGGATATCAGTTGCACCTACCGAGAGAAACGCTTACTATTTTGTTCAACAGCAAGAGTTGAGAGATTTTTGAGTGGGCAGCAGTTGTTCTTAAGGAGTTACCCATTTGGCCTGATGCTTGCTATTTGACCCATTATTATCATGTTGATAAGCACAAGCATACAGACCGGCTACGACCTGTGGCAGACAACCTTTCTAAAGCAAACTAGTATATGACATCTTTTGATAAAACATTATATCATTACGTGTACAGTAAAAAAAATACATTTTGCTGAACGTATTGTATAGCCGAGTTAAAGTAGAAGATTCATTGCATGCCACCAGTGTCTTGCTTTTTCATTGCACGTTATTAGAAATACAGCAGACTGGCAACGTGAGAACGTAGAGAATTCCATAGGGTCATCAACCCCCGTACGACTAATCCAGCAAGAGCAGAAAGAAATAGAGAAAGTTACACTGTTTACAAAATGCTTATAGCTGCCAATAACAGCACCAACAAAGGCAGAGCCATCAAGATTATTCCAAATACCTACACAAGATGGAACAAATGAACGAGACTACTGGCTTGTGAGACATCGTACCGTTTCCAAGACAAACTCATGAAGAGCTCCAGTACGCCGAGTTAGCCGCTCCCCACACACCAACACAAAATTCCCTACTCGTAGTTTGCGTTCAGTGTGGTCCACTGATATCTTCTCATGGCATCCGCTGCTGAAGTCGCCAGCTTTGTGTTCTAGCAGCACATTGCTCTCCCTCAGAGTCAATAAACCCTCCTGAAGTAGCCTCCTTTATGCCCTCTGTTGCCACTACAGTCATTTGCCTCACACTAGCCTAACTCCCACAAAGTAGCCCACTAATTCCCTCCTCACCCACCCCACTCCCACAGAGTAGCCCACTTTGCACAGCAACAGGCCCAGCACCACGCGGGCCCAATTCTTCGCTGCTGGCCACCACTCCAAAAGCCATTGGCCTCAGTAGCCCCTCTCATTTCGAAATGAAACAAACTCAATTGTCAGGTCCGGAGCTCCTTCGCTTATTAGTCGTGGCGTCTACAAAAGTCTGCTCTTGAACAGTCCAAGCTCCAATTTTGT
>LQNS02020117.1:5915330-5932670 GCA_001587735.2 Parhyale hawaiensis | reverse complement strand
ATTGGATATACTTATCTTGTCCTTGAAGTGTGTTTGACCAGCTAACATTGAAAATCTTGCGCTCTTTCTTACTGCGAGGTTCATTGTGTGAGAGTCGAGTTCGTACGACATTTTTGCAGGACTATGCTGATTAGATCAGCAATCGTCGGACATTTTTCAGCCTAGTGATGGAAAACGCTCAAGCTTCGAGTGTTACACTTTTGGATTCCTCGCTCTATATAATTATAGTAGCGTACATCGCCGTTAAGGGAAAAGAAATTGCATTCATCCGCTTTTTAAGCCAGTGGTCATGATTGTTCAATAAACTTCATATGTAAACCGCTTTATTGTAAGTCAAGTTGTTAATTTCTGTTTTAGTATAAATCTCACGTAAGTGAAAGTTAGTGCCCTGAAAACCACTTCTAGGTACGTAAACTAACCAAACTTCGTATGAATTCCAACAGCATTTTTAAAAATATGAGTTGTTCTGTATTTGAACCAATTATAACACTCAATCGCTTTATTACAGGTCACCGAAAATGACATTTTAGGGTGATAACGCCACGTTTCAACATCATAATTGTTTGAATATAATTCGAACAATGAACCCCTCAGCAACAATAAAATCAGATATAAAGAATGAACGGTTACGCACTATTTGAGTAAATAATACATAAGTCGATATAACATCCATTCTCTGATAGTCTCTTGTCTATGAAGTCAGTCGGTGAACTTTAGGTGATGATGTGTTACAAGTAAGAAATAGTGGGGTGAGTTGGGGTAATTCTGGCCCCCCTTTCATATAAATCAGTTACTGCTCACCCCATTTTTAACTAACAACCTATAATGTATTGAAATAATTGTGTTGCTAGTTCTGCACAGTTAAAACCAGATAGCTGCGCTCTATTCTATACCAATTTGGCATAGGAAGCGAATTAAAGTCTCCTGTCAGGGCCAGAAATACCCAGGGTAAATGGGGGAATTCTGACCTCCATAACTTGTAATAAAGGTAAAAGGGAAGGCAACATTGACTATACCCTCCACTGGAAAACCCACATGCGCTGGTTCGTGCTGCATATATAGGCCAACTGGTCCCAGAGGAGTAAGTACAGCTGCAGCCGAAGACGGGTGGCTAAAAATATGGCGCTGAACCGGAAGGTTTAACGACCCGAGTCCCCCCTACCCTTCCATACCTGGTGAGGTATGTAAGTGCCCCCACCCAGTTCCGCATACCAAGCAATTATCGACTCCGCACTCCGGGATGCCACAAATATCGCTCGACAGGCTCGTCACTCGATCCTAACTCCTCTAGCACAGAAGTCAGGCACGCATGGCATGCTGCTGATGTAGGTACATATAAGTAATGAAAGAACTAAAAGTAAATCATGTCTTACATCTATTTTACTGCACATAAACTGCTGATCAAAATCTTAAAACCGGTTAAAATGAAAAAAAAAAGTTTTAGTGATAAATAAACTTCTTCCACTAGGGATCAGTAATTCCTAAAGGTAAAAAGTTAAAAAGAAGAAAAATATCTGCTGTAGTAATTTATTAAGAAATGTAACATTTTTGTCAAATGAGGTGTTTTTCAGTTGATCAAAATTATAATATAACAAATAGGAATCGTACGTAATTTCACGGCAAGGACGTTGAGATGAGCAAAGTTTGGACTAAGTAATGAATACTGCCTCCATTCTTGTGAATAACCTCATGAACTCTTTGTGGCATGCTAGAAATGAGGGCTTCCATGAGGGTTGGAGAAATGTTGTCGCAGCTCGTTAAGATGGCATCACAATTTTGTTTGCAACCGCAAATTGTTTACCAGTTCCGTAAACATCTGTCATCGTCCTTCCCAAAGATTTTCTACTGAGTGTAAGGCTAGTGAACATGCTGGATGGCATAAAACAGGGACCCCATTTTCTTACAGTCTGGCGGGCAGTGTGGACTGCTACATTATCCTGGTTGAAAAACCATTCATCACCACACAAACGAGGGCCCTTCGACGACAAAGATGATCTTTGTAACATGCCGACATTGCCAGCAGCTGGTTGACGACCCTGCCCCTCCTGAAGCTTGATTGCTCCTCTGTTGGAGAAGGCACCCTTCATCATAACGGAGCCTCCATCGCTGTAACGCTTGGAAAATTTTCATTAGGTATCTCTTTGTCATGCCAGTACTGTTGCAAGCCATCAGGGCCATCGAGACCGAACTTTTTTGTTAGAAAACGAAACTTTATATCACTTTTTAACGTCCCATGTTTGGTGCTCTCGAGTAAATTGTTAACAAGCCATGTTGTGACGCGAAAATAACCGAGGACCTTTCAGACGCTTTTTGTTTATGTCCTTTTGTAGTAAGCATCGCCTGATGGTTATTGAACTGTAATCAGCTTCTGTGAGTCTTTGATGTGCCTGGAAGATGGTCCTCTGTCTTGAGAAACAACCTTATTAATTCTCCTACTCAATGCGGGGGAAATTTTTATCCGTCTTCCACTAAATTTTGCTGTTCCATAACTCTCAGGGTTATATAGGAAGTTGCAAATCACAGTTTCACTGCGGTCAATCTCAGCTGTGATCACATGCTGTCACAAACCTTGCTTATGCAGTTCAACAATTCGACCACGTTCTAAATCGGGGAGCTTGCTTGCTTTAGGGATAGTGACGCCTTCACACTATCATATCTTTCCGCTCTGATAACTCCAAATATGTTGTAATTCTTTCTTACCAATTTAGTAAATGCTATTATCTGTTACCATATAAGCCTCGCACGTCATGAAACAGTTTGGGGTCAGTGCATTAAAGCATCAGGTGATTCTAGGGTTCGTATATATTTCCGACGGAAAACACCGCCTTAGAGTTACGTCACAAGTCTGCCCAGCTTATATTTAAAAATTTGCTAAATCAATGACCAATTACCGTTCATTGCATGACTTTTCCGCTATCTGATGCTTCACATGAGGACGGGAGACCGATCAACGTACCAAACTCAACCACAAACAAACTGGGATAACGAACAAAAATTTGCCTGCTGAAACTCATGTTTGTGCAGGCAACTCTATACCACGATGGGCCACACTGACCAGGTACCATATATAATGCCTTGGGTCAGTAAGTCTACCACAGCTACACGACTGCTGATTACAAAGGATGTAAGGAGACAAAAATATGGAGGGCAAATTTACCGGTGATGGGGCAATAGAGCAGCTTAGTGAGACTTGAGTTTGCTTTGCTCTCGCCGCCGGTGCGTCGGAGCGACAAATTGAGCTTTTGGGGAGATCTGCCCCTGCCGGCGGGGGAGGGGCGGCTCTAGTCAGGTTTGGGGAGGGAAAATCGGGGTAAGGTATTTAGAATCAGTGGGTGTAGTCTTATGGTGAGGGGAGCGCTGATCTCGCGATAGGGTAGTGGACTAGAGAAGTATGGATGAAGGTAAGGTTTAATAGAAGTGGATGTATGTAGAGTGCTGGTTTGCGCAAACCCCCATGTGGGTAGGAATCCAAGCTTTTGTCCCGGGATGCGAAAAAACGTAACTTGTCGTTTTTGTGCCCTCTCGTGGCAAGCGAGCTTGAGGCGCCAGTCTACTTATATATAGCTTCATTTCACTGTTTAACCAATATAAAACTCCTGCATAATGAAATTTGAATGACAAAAAAACTAAAGTTCGATGTCCCTGAACTTCGACATTTCTTGAAGAAAGTTACATAGGGCCGTCTATTGGCCTCAAACATATTTTAATGCCATTACTTCCCAGTTCAAAAATTGGCGCCAGTGAAACTGTTGAGTAACTTATTTTCTAACTTTTACAAAATTATTTGCTCTAACTTAGACTGTATTTTCAGTAAAATCTAAACCTTAACAGATTTGGATACGGCACATAGCTCTTACAGGTGCAACTATATGAACAAAATATTGACTGCTGAACTGGACGAACACCAACTTATCTCTTGTATTCAGTGAAAAATGCGAATATTTTAAAATTTATTCTCACGTGGAGAGAGGTCTTAACCATGTAGCAGGCGGGTGGAGGCAAAGTCACCTTTGACTGCACCCTCCACTGGGAAACCCACACACACTGGTTCGTGAGGCAGATATAGGACAAGTGGCCCCAGAAAAAAAGTACAGCTGCAGTCGAGGACGGGTCTCTAAGAACTATGGCCCATTTAGCGGAAGGTTCAACGACTCGATACCTACCCCCTCTACACTAAGATAAGTATCCCTCGATAGAAAGGCGCACCAAGCAAGTTTACTGATTCAGCCCGCCGAGCGCTATGGCAAAGGCCGCTCACCAGACTGGGGATCGTTCCTGGGACCATCAGCACAAGTGTGCAGCACGCAAGGACCGCCGGAACGCTTAACACAGTTCTGTCGGTGGCTAAAGCAGGAGCATACCGTAATTACATTACAGTATTGTGTCAAAGAAACGCTTAATATTGCGATATCACACATGCTAGCAATGTTCGGTAAACATTGGTATGCAGTAGAGACATTACGTCTCATTTGAAAATCGTCTAAGAACCAAATAATTACTTGCCCTAGCACTGTATTCAATGTATAATATTGGCATTTATTTGTTAGATTTTGTGCCCATATACTCGCCGGAGGGCATCAAAACCACTGCACACACCTATCTCCCCAACTTCATGGGTGTATATTTTGTGAAACTTGTATTTTCTTCTTTTCGAAAACATTGTTTTTACAATTTTTTAGTGTTATAGATCAGGAAGATCGGCTGTCAAAGCGATAGTAATTATCGTACGTTGGTCTCATTCTTTTGGCTGTAATTCATAAGATAAACAACAACAAAATTTGAACCTCAAAAAGCGGCAAAAATTTAATCTCAGTGGCATCCTATAGCTACAGAGAAGGGTATATGAAGCCCAGTAAAGAACTGAAAGTTTTCAGTAGCATGCAGAAATGTGCTCTGCGTAGAGAGTATCATCTCTAACAACATATTATAACTGAAAAAAGAAGCTTTAGGGGTATGAATGAAAAAGAAATTAGTGCTAACGGAAGCCAAATAAAGTGACGCGTTTGACACCTATAAAAAAAAATCCGCACTGCTAACGTAGGTACAACAGGAGGCGATCTGCAGAAAAGAAGCCTTGCACCTCCCAAGCCTAAGAAAAAAGACAGCCCCGGTTTTAAGCTGAGTACTTCAGATAATGACTACGCCTCCAACATATTCCAGGAACTCACTTGTTGTTAGAGGATTTTATGTCATCCCGTTGGCGATCAGCAAATGATTTTCTCCTATTTTATCCTCGAGATCGGGACGGAGGGACCTGTACACCTTTTACTGTTCTTTCGTAACAGTCTTCCTAATAAAACCTACAACAAACAAGTTGAGAGCGTCCCCTACTCAAAGTATTATACTTATGAAACACTACCCCTTTACAAGACGCGGTATATCGGATACATCAGGCATAACAATTACAAAGACCGTAAAGTACTTGAAACAAAACCTAAATTACGGTTTATTATTAACTCTAATTCAACTGAACTGCGTATTGAGTCAGTATGTAAACTTCATATTTTCATTTTGCTTTGAAACCCTGATCTGACGTTGGCTCTCTAAGCTCTTCAGGTAGGGCATTATATATTTGAACACTCTTATGAATAGTAAAACGCTTTTTGAACATCTAGTCTAACAACTAGCAAATATAGGTTACGACCACGAGTACCATAATCAAGAGAAGACACTAATACTCTGTAGCGCTGCTCAAACAACGCTACATCACTATGCGTAGCTTAACAGATGAATGTCAATAAAAAATAGTTATATACGTCAGGTAGTTTAAGGAGTTGTAACTCACTATACATAGCATGGGTTCACATTACTTGTACATCATTGTTTCGCCTAACATTTAGAATTACTCTTAGTACCTCATTCAACGACACCACAAGTGGTCAAGTACAGTACATGTGCAGTTGAACCTCCCCATACAGTAATGCTTTGGATGAGATAAGGGCATACTAATGCATAGTATAACATTATTAACGACTGCCGATTCAAGAATCTTCGAACAGCACGGATGCCTCCCCTTGCCTTGGTGACTTCATTGCATACTTCTTGAATATGATTAGAATAATCTAATTTTGAATCAGTTGTCACACCCAGATATTTGTTAGACAAGACCAACTGCCATTTAGTACCGATCAAGAAAATATCTGGTTAAATGGGTAAAGTTTTTGAAATATATAACATAATTTTAGTTTCGTTTTCGTTGGGAGTGAATCTATTTAAATTGAGCCACTCCATTGACTCCGTAATAAAAATGTTGAGTCGTTCAACAGCACATAGAAAACGACCATCATTTATATATAAAAAAAACAGCATCGTTCGCTAATAGAATCAATTTCACATCTTGAAAAGCAGCTCTATATCATTTATGTACACGTTAGAAAGGAGCGGTCCAAGAACAGATCCCTGAGGAACTCCTACAGCAATCTCACTCTGATTTGATTCAAAACCATCAACACAAACATATTGCTTTCAACCAACTACAACCAAGCAAACAACAAACAAACTGTGTGTTATGAGTTTTATCATTATAGAGCATTAACTAGCTATGCTAGTAGCATTTATATTATACTCAGCTATAAAATAATTAATGAATACTTCATAAAAGTTTCACATTTGATGACAGACATTGTAATAAGTGTGTTACCTTAAACAGAAAATGCATCCAGCAGCCGGATAGAAGTGTCAATTCGTTTATGTACATATTATACGGTGTATTTTGAGAACGGTTACTTCCATGCTGAAAATAAATGACTTTCCTTATGCTAAATATATTTGGTAACCCATGTACTGATTTATTAAAAGTATTGCCTGGCAATCGTGCAAAGCAAATCTTCCGGCTATGGGAGGGAGGGAAGACCGTGCATGTACCCCCTGCGCGATAAAAATAATTAAATAAGTATCAAGTACTACATGTATATCTTGATTTTAATAAAGTTATAGCTAAATAGCTGTATAGTTAGATTCCTTTAAACAAGTGAATTCACAAAATGGGAAAGTGGGCGTTCTAAAAATTAATGACCAGTATCTCTTTTCGTGCTGACGGGTGTGGGTAACATTCAAGTGAGTGAACTATTGTCTCGAAGCCTACAGTACGTGTGGTTATTTTATTAAAACGAAACTGGTCATTACTTTACAGTATAAAAGTTAACGTTTCCATTCACTTAGTCATCATTATCAGAAATTATGCTACAACAAACCATAAGTAATTATTCAAAACACTCATTGTATGATAAGAGCCAGAACGGTCGAGCAGTAGCTATTATGTGAATCGTTAGAGTTCGTTTTGTCTATGCATGAAATTTCCTCCGAATTATCGCAATAATAAACCGATGTTCTGGGATGTTTCAACTCGAGTCCAAGCGCAGACCCACAGCCCGTTGCTACGGGACTTGCATAGGCAGACAAGCTGCACCTGCAACACAGCGCAACCTCCCACTGAGGAGCGCAGACACGAACAGTGGCGACCTCGACGGCTGCTCTCTGACACAGGCGCGGTAGAGGCTGACTCTGCTCGCTAGACAGCGAACTGCAAGAACATAACCCTACCTAGAGACGATTTCGCCTAATTTGTTCATCATTGATCGCAAATATTAGATACCCTTTCACTTCTTAAAGCTTGTGATTTTGCTCTGAGAGATACGGTGCTCCTGCAAGTTTGTTATTTGTGAAAAAATGGTCGGAGAGCTGAACGTTGTCAGTGTTACCTCGATACAATATTATCATCTCCTTCTCGTACTACATAACGTTTTATCAGCAAATTATTATCAATAAGTAATAGCAGAACAGGCATGAAACTTTTGCTACCATAACCTCTCCGAGTCTTGGTAGGTCCTTGAAAGGAAACTGGCCTGACTCCAATTTCCGCCTATTTCGTTCCCATACTGGGTGATAATCACCCAGTATTTGTCATTGTTCATTTTCAATTCATTAAAGGAATAAAATTCCCTTTGCCACCAAGCATTAGTGTCATTATTATTCATGTACAGAGCAACATCAGCCACCAGAGGCACATAGAAAGTTATTCCAGATTCAGTTATGTTCGCATGAGTTGAGCCGTAATTAGCAAATGTATGTAACCATCCAATACCTGGTGGATAGGATTATACAGATTTGTAGGCTTACAAGGCTCATAAAAAATACCAGACTAGTTTCCTCCACTAGGTACAGAGGCAAAGTAGCACATTTGGCACATACCTACAGCTTGTTGTTTACCCAGTACACGAAATGCGTTGGGCTCGTATATTTATAACTTTCATGATGAGTGAGTTCTCATGCAACATAATTGACAAATAAATGTTGCGTTCCTATTGCAGTCAATGTTTAAATTATATACTGTTTGATTGAATGGTCTGTGGAATATCATGTAGCAAATGTGAAAATAAGCATGACTGCCACTTGACTCAACGACAATTTCCATGTTCATGCTTGGGTTTTGCTATTGTGTAATTTACCTGAGTGGCAATAGCTGCCACTTCTGTGTTTGCTTTGTCTCTACTGACAGATGGAGCTTCAGAACTGAAAAATAAAACAGTGGTCTGGAGAAGGTTTTTTTCAGTGAATGACTCATTCATATCCTGACATTGGTTGTTGGGATCACTGAATTAACTGGGTGGTGAAGAATGCGACTTTGCAATTTTTAAACCTATAGTATGAAGCCAATTCGAACAATATGAGGTATATCAAGGTTCTAATAGTTTAAAATATTTATTTGAGCCTCAATCTGATCGCTTTTAATGATTTATTATGGTTTATGTTGCTCATAAACATTAATGACTAACCGCTACTAAAATCAGCATATCCATACATTTTCAAACTTTGACTTATGTTCGTTAAACACAGAGTCATCAGTTTGGAAAATAATTGCATATTAGCGGATTAAATATGCGAAACGATGTCTTTCAAAAATAGTGTAGGATTCTAGTTAAACTATTCCCAATTTCAGAGCTTCTGGGAGCATTTATACACTTAGATACCAAATTTTGAATTTTTATAAAAACTGATGACCTTTTGACCTCTGTTCACCTAAATTGCATAAATCTATTTCAACTTATAGAATAGTTTAAGACAAACATTTTGATGGGTCATTCACTTTCTTATGACCACTCAGTCCAAAGTTATGTAAATTTTGGTTTCATCCACCCCCAAAAAAGCTGTAGCAATATTGGGGTACCCACCCAACTTCAAAGCCTTAGGAATAGCATTGCATCCCTAAATTTTCAATGGTAACATGAAAGAAATGAAAATATAGATCACATACTACAATTTACATATACAGTACTTTCGTTATTTCTAAGGGGGGGGGGTACAAAGTGAGCCCACTCAGCCCACGGACTAATATAGGATGGGCGATACTAACTAACATAAAGCCATAACCTAATACTATGACCTAAAACATCGAATATAATTATGATCTACGGCCCATCTTATGCCCCGTGAAGGAAAATGAAGTTTCCTAAATCTAGATATCAGTAGTTAAAACAGTTCTTTACCACTTGAATATTCAATTGAATAAGGCAATAGCAAGGCGAGGCAATTAAGAAGTAAAAAGAGCCATTGTACTAAAATTAAGTAAAACACAAATTGGTCAAAATTAAATGAATGAACGTTTCGGACAAATATGCCCATCATCAGCAAAAGTCTGAAAACAGAAAATTTTGGAAAATATTCAGTACAGTAGTTTTGATTTCAAACTATTCATAGATCTACAATAAAACCTAATACTAGAAAGGACCCGTTACAAACAGCGATGTTGCACTCTGCATATCGTTCAGTTCTGGTTTAGTTTTAAAAATGTAAAGTGATTCTGTGATACGTAGGTTATGACTACCCTTAGCTGAAGCGAGAATATTGAAATCATCTATAGCAATGTTGCCATTACATTGAATGGCATGATCACGGATGGAGGAGTGAGAAGGGGCACATTTAAAATTTGATTATCTTAGACAATTTTTCGTTTCTAATGGCTTTCAGGCCAGTTTTATAGATAAAAAAATCAAGTACTTTTTAAACAGTCTTTACTCAGAAGACAACGGCGCGGAACCCATAAACACGCGTACATATTTGACTTTTCCCTTTTTTTAACCCTCAGTCGCGCAAGCTCCGGACAGAACTGCTGAAACTTCTGAGCAAATATTTCCCACTTCATATTTCAACATAATCTTAATCAATAGAAATAAATCTGGCTCCTTCTTTCATTATAAAGACCGCCAGTCTGACCCTCTACGTTCGTCTCTGGTGTACAATTATTGTTGTTCCAAATGTGGAAAGCGCTACGTAGGCTCTACCACCCGTAGCCTTTGTACCAGAGTTTCCGAGCATAGAGGTGTCAGCTCCATGACCGGTCGGTCCTTATGTGCCCCTTCTCACTCCTCCATCCGTGATCATGCCATTCAATGTAATAGCAACATTTCTATAGATGATTTCAATATTCTCGCTTCAGCTAAGGGTAGTCATAACCTACGTTATCACAGAATCACTTTACATTTTTAAAACTAAACCAGAACTGAACGATATGCAGAGTGCAACACCGCTGTTTGTAACGGATCCTTTCTAGTATTAGGTTTTATTGTAGATCTATGAATAGTGTGAAATCAAAACTACTGTACTGAATATTTTCCAAAATTTTCTGTTTTCAGAATTTTGCTGATGATGGGCATATTTGTCCGAAACGTCCATTCATTTAATTTTGAACCAATTTGTGTTTTACTTAATTTTAGTATAATGGCTCTTTTTACTTTTTTACTTCTTACCTCGCCTTGCTATGCCTAAGATATCAGTATGTTTACCATAGCTGCCTGCGTAATCAATTAACCCTGAACCATCGCGTGTCAAATGTTTTTGACGTACTCTTAGGAGACACCTAATTTAGCTCTGTCGGTTTAGCTTTAAGACCGGTCATTTATGTTGGAGTGAATATGGATGAAAAGAAGTACACGTTGCTCAAGTGAAACATGTCTTTAATGGTCCAGTTCCTATACATTCGGAGGCTTGAGATGGGCCTATATAGAGAAAAGTTGTTTCAAATTTAGCCGCCGCCTTTAAGGGACCCGAAGGTAAATACCTGCCGTGAGTAGAGTACGGCTGCCGCAAGTTTTGTATTTTGGTCCACGGGAAGACTGACTCATTTCAAGAGATCACTTCTTTCAATGTAAGCAATTCCGCAGCTTTAAGAACAGTTCGCACGTCTATCTATAGTCGTCTAGTCCTGTCCTGTCCTCTAGTCCTGTCATTGTCTTTCACCCGCCCTACGTGAAGTGCATATTGATTCTCAGAGGAGTCACAAGTGCCGTCTATTTGGAATCTCGAGCAAATCCCGTTTGTCACGTCAGTTCATATTTGATATAAATGATCGTGTGAGAAGTTGAAGAATACGTAAATGAGTCATCTATCGCTAGTCAGACCCCGGACTTTGAGAGCAGCATTCTGGATATTTTGGCGGGATGTCTCTTGGTTGAAGTTCCAGCTGTGGCAGATATCGGTTGCACCTACCAAGAGAAACGCTTACTATTTTGTTCAACAGCAAGAGTTGAGAGATTTTTGAGCGGGCAGCAGTTGTTCTTAAGGAGTTACCCATTTGGCCTGATGCTTGCTATTTGACCCATTAATATCATGTTGATAAGCACAAGCATACAGACCGGCGACGACTTGTGGCAGACAACCTTTCTAAAGCAAACCAGTAGATGAAATCTTATAATCAAACATTATTTCATTACGTGTACAGTAAAAAATACATTTTGCTGAACGTATTGAATGGCCGAGTTAAAGTAGAAGATTCATTGCATGCCACCAGTGTCTTGCTTTTTCATAGCACGTTATTAGAAATACAGCAGACTGGCAACGTGAGAACAGAGAGAATTCCATAAGGTCATCAACCCCCACGCAACCAATCCAGCAAGAGAAGAGAGAAATAAAGAAAGTTACACTGTTTAGAAAATGCTTAAAGCTGCCAATAACAGCACCAACAAAGGCAGAGCCATCAAGATTATTCCAAATATCTACACAAGATGGAACAAATGAACGAGAATACTGGCTTGTGAGACATCGTACCGGTTCCAAGTCAAACTCATGAAGAGCTCCTGTACGCCGAGTTAACCGCTCCCAACCAACCAACACAAAATTCCCTACTCGTAGTTTGCGTTCAGTGTGGTCCACTGATATCTTCTCATGGCATCCGCTGCTGAAGTCGCCAGCTTTGTGTTCTAGCAGCACATTACTCTCCCTCAGAGTGAATAAACCCTCCTAAAGTAGCCTCCTTTATGCCCTCTGTTGCCACTACAGTCATTTGCCTCACACTTGCCTAACTGCCAAAAGTAGCCCACTCATTCCCTCTTCACCCACCCCACTCCCACAAAGTAGCCCACTTTGCACAGCAACAGGCCCAGCACCACGCGGGCCCAATTCTTCGCTGCTGGCCACCACTCCAAAAGCCATTGGCCTCAGTAGCCCCTCGCATTTCGAAATGAAACAAACTCAATTGTCAGGTCCGGAGCTCCTTCGCTTATTAGTCGTGGCGTCTACAAAAGTCTGCTCTTGAACAGTCCAAGCTCCAATTTTGTCCGAACTCATACTCCATTTTTTTTTTTTTTTTAGGATGGGAGGTAAGTGCGCCGGGAGACCGGGGGGTAGGTGGGTGGGGTTTCCTCGCTTTATTAAGTGCAAAAGAAAGAAAACGTCTTCCAAGAGCCATCTGTTGATTAGAAGAACAAATATTTGCCAGCAGCTACTGACGCGTCTTCCAGATGATAAATACTCGCCGGAACTGGCGAAATATGAGCAGCTTATGGTAGTTTTTAGGGCGAATTAATGTAGTATATGGCAGCTATGAAACTCGTCTAGCAAATGGTAGATATTCGCCCCAACGGGAGAAATGTGAACAGTTTGCGACAATTTTTCATGATAAACTATAAATTATTTCAGTCGTAGACGATAAAAGTATGAGCTAATTCATGGTGATGTGTGAACTATTGTAATACTATGCTTGCCAGAAGTGAATTAGTTGCCATATATATAGCCTATTAGATTATGAGAGTGTTTAGAGACTATTTAGGTACTACGCGGTGTTCAGAAGGAGCAAATCCAATGGAGTTGAAGTTTCTCGAAAAAACTATTTTGTTGCTTAAATTCTGTCGGTGCTGACCCATTCTCCTTTGCAAACTTGGTTTGGTGACCTTCTCTTCCTTTTATTGTTCTCGTTTTCTTTGGACGAAACTTAATTTTTTTTTTGCTTTGATATAACAACTTTTCGAATCATTTTCATGTTTTACATTTTTAGGAACCCCAAACCTAGAAGCGTTGATAGCTGCTTCTGACGTTCAGTTTATATATTGGGCTAGAAAGTAAGTCCTTGTTTTGATAAATAAATGTTTTTGGAAGGTTTAATACAAAACAACTACTAGCTAATAAATGTTTCTCCACTGCTGTTTTCAACTATTTCTCAACGTTCAACAAGATTTTCAATACCTATTGGTAAAAAATACCTGGTTTTACTAAAAAAACTCACCCAACAAGGCCTTCTATTCTACATCACTATTAAATACAACTCCGTGCAGGGCATTTATTGTCGCACCACTTTCGTTTCCAGGAAGAACTCTTAAAGAAATCGTTGTTTCTGCTTATAAGTTGAACGGTGACGAACAAGCGAACCGGAGGAGATTGTGGCTCGTTGATATTTATTACTGTCACCCAAAACATGTGGAAAGGGACAGTTGGCCCATATTTGCAGCACGAACCAGTGCATGTGGGTTTGTTTTCCAGTAAAGGAGGCGGCCAAGTCGACTTTTCCTTTCCTTGAAAGTTGAATAGGGAAAGATAAAAAAGCGTGATATAACTAGAACGCCCAAGGGCGTAAGATCATTACCCGGGGTGGGGGCTAAGTTCAACGCCGCCATTTGTGATGACCAGTTAACTGAATATTTTTGGCAGATTTCATATCTCAGTCAACCCACCTGACTGCCTTAAAAAATGTTTTTATGACTCAAATCCTTATAGGCGGATATGCAACAAAAATCATCACTGTCATTTTTGATGGCCAGCTAATTCTAGGTGTTTTTGGCATTGTTCACATCTAGGTCAACCCAACTGACTCCCTACAAAAAATTATTAACATTGCTCAACGCCTTCTCCCACTTTTTGGATGGACAGACATACAAATATTCAAACTTAAACCTTCAACAAAAACATAATCACCTCTCTCAATTCGTTCGCGGGTGATTAAAATACTGTGGAACATAAGCTTCAACTTACCACGAAGAGGAAATACTGCCTTATTTCTTGGCCTTGTCAACCCAACAGCGCATCAAATAAATCCTTATTTACCACAAGAATAACACTTAATACCATCCAGAAAAATGAAGAGTGTGGGATAACAGTGTTTGTACCAGGCTCTGGTACCTCACTAGAAAGGCATATATACCCCTAGGAGTACAAAAAAAGGTCAGAGAACCTTGATGACAAAATAACACAGCTTAGCAGCGGACCCAGTAAATTTTACTTTTGTCACAGGATTGGCACTGTTATTAAAAGGGCAATGTGTACTGTATTAGGGTGTCAAACACAGAACGAGAGGGCCCTATGACAAACCGATAGCCACGACTTGTGATTTGCACACCAGTGAACCGAGCTTCTCTAAATCTGCAGGGATCACCGCACAAGGGCAGGGCGGGCATATTACACGCAGCTTATACAGGCATCATATTGCAGACTATCTTATGGCAACACTACTGTTGCCGTGGCTCAACTAGTAACGGGCTAAATTCGTCGCTTGGCCACTTGGAATTCGTTTTGCGCTTTCTTGGCAAGTCGCCTTGTTAAGTGAACGTTTGTGAGCAAAATAGGCGTCGATGCGAGTGGCAGTGTCGGTTGATGATGTATCTTCTTGCTTTACGCTAACTTTTCTTCAATGTGGGTTTTCTTTTGATGGTAGGGTGTTCTGAAATACGTTTATTCTGGAGTATAAAATATATTTCACATGCCATATTTTGTAATATGCGTATTTCTATCCAAGCACGGGCACAGTTTTCAATTGCGCGATAATAACTAACTTTCATCTTCAAAATTAAAACCAACAACAACTAAGAGGCGAACACGCAAAAAAGCTACATCTGCAGCTGAACACCAAACAATCATTCTGAACATCAACCAATCTAATCCTGAGCCACAGGGAGCCATCGGAGAGAGACAAGCTCAAAAGCGTTGCCAGTATTGCGGCACTTTCCATTCGGTACAGAGAGTGGTAATCATATTTTATTAAACATCTATCCAAAGCCCCTGCAACCGCATCATCTCTCAGTACAAAGCAGGGAGAACCGAAGTCAAATGGCGTGATGTTCATTAAGTTACAATAAGTAGGTGGCAGGAACTAGCGCTATTGTTAAGACTGAATTTAGGCTGAAGAATATGCAATAATTCTAGGATGTTGAAGTCTAAAGCTGGATCCACACGATAGTCAAATGAACGAGTTTCCACAGTACCGCTTCTGCATACGCTGCTGTGTCACTTTAAAGATCATAAGCACGGGTTACATTTTTTTTTCGAAAGGACACAGAGTTGGGTTTACTAAAAACTCGGACGATTGGCTGCAAGAATTCGTTCATTTGACCATCGTGTGGACACGACTTCAGTTATTTTCATATACAGCCATGCAAAAAATTATGAGGCACCCTAAAAAGACAAAAAAAATCTTAAAACTTACTTTACTGTTGATACCACGGAACACACTGAGTTATTGCAATAATTATGATAGCATCTAATTTTAGCATAGCCTCCCATGGAGTTTATCACAGCTTTTATGCATTTTGACATGCTTGGGACTCTGTATAATAGCACAAGTGTCTGTATCAATTTTGAGCCATTCTCCATGAAAATTAACTTCTAGCTGCTGCCTTAAGGAATATTTAAGCACTCACTCATGTGACTGCAGATGCTTGAAAGAATTTAAATCTGGGGACTGATGAAACCTTTCCATTACGAAAACATGCTCCCTCTCCAACCAACCCTCGAAACTCCTGTCTTATTGAAAGACAACAACTTCAGGTATGTCATTACTGCATATTATCACCAATGAGTAGCTGTACACTCTCTCCAACCCGCTTGTGAACTCATTCTGCCCTCGCATGTGAACAGCATTCCAGTCCCTGACGACGCCATGCAGCCCCAAACCATAGGCTGCATTCTCCAACTTTGCCGTAGATGCAACACATTGTGGCTGATAAGCATCTACAACTCCACACACACAGGGGAGGTGACGAGGAAAACGGCACCTGGACTTCGTTCGAAGATTCTCAATATACTCAAAGTACGTAAGTAAGTACAAAGGAAGTTCAAAAAGTTTTGGCAACACGGTAAAAAAAAATAAAATTAATGGGGATACCATACATATTTATTGAGCTTCACTCTCCTCCAGCACACTCTCTTCCAAAGTTTGCTCATTTCTGGGGCAGTGTCATCCACTCGACAAAGCAATCGAAGTACTGCCGCCACAGTAGCAGCATGCTTCCATTCGCAGCTCTAACTCCTTGTATCGCTCGTAGGTTCGAGGCTATCCCAGGCACGCGAGCTCTTTGCAGATCTAGATGTGCGGACTCGGCAGTTGTGTGCATGCACTGCGCCGTGGTGGAACTTACCTTCCTCACAGATGAGGGGGTGGGGGGTTTCGGGTCATTTGTTTCTTCCGTCAAATCGGCGCCATAGTTTTTGGTGACACGTGGTCGACCGCAACTACACTTACTCATCCGGGGCCAGTGGGCCTATACCCGAAGCACAAACCAGTGCATGTGGGTTTTCCAGGTGAGGGTGCGGTCTAAGTTGACTTTACCTTTGTTTTAGAAACACACTTTCAAGTTCTGAACTTATCTCTCCGCATGCCGCGACTTATGGACCATCCCCATTATGGTCCGCGACTTGCTGGAATCTGTGAGAATAAATTCAGTACTGAAAAGTATACCGAATATACCTGACTGTGAGAACGATACACAACGCAATGCATGTAATTTAACACAACGATATTGCTATAAAGTGTGAAATTTCTGCAAGAAATATTCAAAAATTAATTTAGAGAAAGTTGGAATATCGGTATTTTTATTACTCAGTTATTATCACAGGTCAGAGTCTACAGCAGAAGTTCTAGATTCTTTCCATACTCGCTGAGTTCCATACCGCGCCATCTACCGGACAGCTCCCACCAACATTTGCTCTACTGCTAGCTCGGCCAGGCGACGGTTCATATGCACGAGTAAAGGATACGCGCAACTGCTCATTGTCAGCGACAATTAAGGCTCCGACGCAGCCGCTTTGGTGCACTAATTTCGCATCTCCGACGCCATCATTTGTCTTGGACGCTCCCCCGCT
>LQNS02020117.1:5874755-5885429 GCA_001587735.2 Parhyale hawaiensis | reverse complement strand
CTGCAGCTTCTTGTTTGCTGCTATATTTGGATGTGATTTCCGAATAGCATAAGAATATTCTCAGTTGTTTAATTACCCTGCCGGTGGCCTATACACCTCGAGGTACTCACCACGAGCAAATTCGAAAAGGTACCCTGAAAAAGTACGCATAGCTCTGTGGATAAGAGTCAACCTGAAGGTGTGGCCCTTAGTTCACTACAAACTCCCTGTTCGTGAGAAAAGTCAAGCGCAAGTGCTGAGAAAATAATCCAAGAGTAGAATCAGCTATCAGCATCATAGCGAACAAAAACGTAGTTAAATTGATGCTGGGAGTATCGAAGGCAGATTACTTTCTGTTTGGTTGGTTTATTTTGACAAGGATGCCGCCTTCCATTCGAAACTTCTTCTTTCAAGAATACGACCTGGCTTCTTTTTCCGTTCTCGTTTAAATCTAAACTAAATTTAGACGGAGAATCTGGAATCTATATTTGCGAAGCAAACCAATATTCAAAATATGGTTCAAAAGAAGCAAGACTTAAACCTCTCCTCTTTACCCAATCAAGAACACTGACGAACTTCTAATGCATGTTCTTTACGGTCACTTCTCAAGGCTTGTTGCACCTCTGGTGACAGTAGTAGTGACAATAATAGCCGGTTTGTCTTCCTTCCCAAACACTGAGCTTGGACCAATATTCTGCCTCTTTTTACAGATTTATTTCTTTTGTCATTCACCGCATCTTTTTTTCACACTCTACTCCCAAGTTCTTCTCTATCATCTCCCCATCTTTTTTATCATATCCTCAGTCCTTTTTTATCATATCCCAATCTCTTTTTATCCTCAATTGTTATATGTATCAGTTCCCTTTCCAATTGTCTTTTATTATCCGCTCCCCTACCCTTCATCGCGCCTCCCCCACGCCCCTCCCACGCACCCCACCTGCCCGTCGCTCACTCCGGGGTCCGCGCGCCACCGAAATTCTAACTTGCCCGAACGTGAGCCGGCAACTCGATTTCAACCAATAAAATTGTCCCGGTGATATTTGTAATCTGATTCTCTCATCAAACTAATTTAGGACTCAGTGCAACAAACGCCCAGTTTATGAAATAAATCAATTACGAACGCCATAGAAACATTTCAATATGCCTGGGGCACGAAAATACAGAGTCCGGCAGTGCGCCGTGGCGTGTTTGACCAGGATTTTTTTTTCAGCTATGGTAATCAGAGTCAGAAATAAAACTGAATCTTTTCAGTAATCACAGTTGCGTTTTAGATAGAAATGTAGACTAGTGGCACACAGCAAATAATTTGCTTCAGCGATGCCTTCATATCCTTCACTCTTCTTCATGGAATGGCTTTACGCGTTCCTTCATTTGTCTTTCACACAGTTTACGCTTCATGAGCTCGTACAAAAAAAAAAAACATCACAATAGAAAAGAAGTACAATCAAGTATCAATACTACCACGTACAGGTACTTGAGTCATCTTCAATTCCTATGTTTAAGCAAATTAGTAAGTCCACAGGGCCAGTGTTGTTTAGCAGGTGATTTTTTTTTTTTCGATCTGTGCTGCAAATGCTGAATCTTATCGAATGCTTCAGTTGGGCCCGGAAACCAACCAAGTAACAAGCAAACAATATAATTTTGGTGCATTAATACAGAGTACGGTTTGAAACTCATAACTACACACAAACATACAATGTTTTACATGGCTTAGTGAGCGTCAACTATAAACATTTAGCCATACTTGGCCAGACTTTCAATAATTGGAACGAATGTCGCCTCAGAAACGACAGTCTTCTGGATTGTCCAAAACTCGGCCACTAAAAGCTGTACAGTCTGGAAACTAAATACCCGCTATTTTAAAAATAACAAGCATAATAGTGTGTCACCATGCAATTATTTCAAAATCACATTCTACACGAATAAACTTGATAGAAATTAAAACCTCGGTCATCTGGGTACTGTATCATGGCTACACCTCAGGCGCTGGGCATATATTAGCAAACCATTTGCCAATTCCAAAGAATAATACTTGTTTCTAGAAAAATTTGGCAGCACGTTAAGAAAGATGCTATCGTTTTACTTAATGGAATTATAGCGGCTTGAACGAGTGAATTTTTTATTCCTTTGTCGCTAACTAATCAAGTAGGCAAGAGCAAAGAAGCCTCTATAGAGTTTCACAACCGCTACCATGAACGAAGACGGATGCAGAAGTAAATTGTCTCTCATCAGCTTTAACGGCTGCATGCATCAGTTCATTTAAAAATACTTGTGTTCGTGCTTTCTGTCGATCCGTCTGTCTACAGCTAGGTACTTTATTATTTCGGTATAATGAAAATAAAATATTTTTATTACTGGAAACAGTAATATAGATTGATTGCTTCCGCTAGTCCGTGTACAGTTCAGAGAGTGAAATTAGTCATGGGATCTATAATGTGATTATATTACAGATGGCAAAATACATAAAACATCATTCGAAATAATATTTTAATGCTCAATTCGAGTTTCAACCTCTGAAAACCTTCTTACCTCCGTTAATATACTAACTTACCTATTGGCAAGCTTCACAAATAAAGTATACCGACATGATCTCAGTATATTATGCTTACTAACTTAGAGTAGGCATTAGGGTAGATAAGAAAGATTACGATAGGTTCGGTTGTGCTAGAATAGGTACGTACCGAGCTTAATCAACAGGCACTCTTATTTATTTGAATTTTATCTGCCAGTATACTATGCGGCACCTCGAAAATATACCCGTGTTAACAAAATTATACAGTATTACTCTTTTCACGAATGAACTTCTAAAACTTTTCCCTGCAATTCTAATTACTCGCAGCATTGTCAGTTATACAGTAGCTACACGCCTGTACCAAGCTATACCATAAACTCATTCATTTTCCCACGGCAAATACCATCAAGCAGGAATAATTTCGGGCTCCGTACCGAACACAAAACCAAAAGATTAGGTCATCAAGCCAAAGGATGTAGCGGCAGTTTTATCTCAGCCACAGGATGTATGTGTGCAAGAGAGCCTTATTTATTGCCCATAGCAAGACTAAATTAACCTGCCTAAGTTAATTAGTTGGTCCCCCAAGCCGCTTAATGGACCCATGAATAACAATGGCTCTTTGGGTAAGGACCTCCTCTCAGGTCCATCCAGTCCTCCCAGCATCGTCTGGCTTTTGCGTCTGGGCGGCATCGGCAGCTGCAGGTGCGAGGGCGGCGGGTTGCGGGCGCAACCCAGTTAGTTAGGCTACTTGGAAAACGCTCATTGTAACTGAAAGCCGTGAAAACCGAGAAACTGTGTACCCATAACCTGAATAACACTAATTATAACCTAAGAACGCCTACCTTACTTTAAAAAATGTTAACTATAACGCCAAATCTCGACTCATCAGCTGAGAAACGCTAAGCGTAACCTGGAACAACACAAACTGCAGCCTGAAAAATTTTACCCGTAGCCTGGAAAACGCTAACAGTAACTTGAAAAAAGCTAACAGCAACATGAACCACGCTAACAAAACACAATAACTGCAACATGAAAACTAACCTTAGCCTGAAAACGCTAACCGCAAACTAAAATCACTAACCGTAGCCTGAATTCACAATAAGCATACCCTGAAAAACGCTAACGTCAACCTGCACTACGCTAACGTCAACCTGAAATAGGCTTATTGTAACCTAAAAATGCTAACTTTAACCTTTGAAATGCTAACCGCAACCTGAAAAGGTGAAATGTAACCAGGAAATCATTAACCGTAGCTGGAATCATAAAACCGTAGCTTGAAAGACGCAAACCGTATCCTGATACACGCTAACCATACCCTAAAAATGCTAACCGTAGCATGAAAATGCTAACCGTAGCCTGATAAACGCTCGTCAAACATGAAAAACGCTAGCAAAAACATGAAAACGCTAACGGAGACATGAATACGCTAGCAGCTATATAAAAAACGCTAAAAGAAATTTGAAAAAAGCTCATAGAAGCATGAAAAAACGCTAATATAAACATGAAAAACGCCAATAGCAACATGAACAAATAGTAGAAACATGAAAAAGTTTACAGAAACATACAAAAACTTGCATAAAGTTGAAAATGCTATCAGGAACAGGAAAAACGCTAACAGACACTTCAAAACGCTAGCAGAAACATGAAAAATTCTAACAGAAGCATGAAAAACGCCAATAGAGATATAAAAAAAACTTACAGAAACATGAAAAAAGCTTATGAAAACTTGAAAAATTTGAGCAGGAATATGAAAAACGTTAACAGAAACATGAAAGACGCTGATAGAAACATGACAAACACAAACAGGAACCTGAAAAAAACACAAACCGTAGTCTGAAAATCACTAATCGTCTCCCAAAAATGAGTTTGCTGACGGAGGTTCCTGATTACCTTCAACGACGTTCGGGTTGTCATGGCGGATATTTCGGGCTCTCCGCACCAGGGCATGTACCCCAATCGGGAATTATAGGCATTTATCGGCTGCCTACGAGTAACTAGTGAGCGGTATCGGATAACATCGGATAATTGCCTATAAATTCTGATTAGGCAGAGACGGAGACAGACCTCTGGCGTGTGATGTTTATACGAGTGTACGATCATGTCGCGCCACGCTCGTTCAACTTATGGCCGGCCGTTCAGGTCGCGTGTCGTTCCGATTCACGGCACGAGAGGCGTATGATAAGTTTCAAGCATCCCCGTATAAGAAGCGTCGAGGCAGGGTCAAACTAATGATTTTTTCTTTTCTTTTTTTAAGTAAAACCTTTTGTAATAATTCCCACCAAATTTTGAGATGCTAAACAATTTGAAAAGAAAGCTGACAAATAAGTCATCAAAAATCCCCTATCCTCTTTAGTCTATCTAATACTTAGGACATTTCACACACCTCTCGTCCAGGATGACAGTACGCGATTAAAAAAAAAATTAAATAACGAGCTTTAGTTCACTGAGAGCATTTAGGGAAGCAGCACTTTATAAAAACAGTGTCTCCTGAATGCTTGCCAGTGCTGTAAGTCTGTAATAAAACACAAGTAGTTTGTTGGCTGCTTTTTTGATTAGTGGGTTGGCTGGTCCATCTCTCCGTTTCAACGTGAATTAAGGAATACTGTAGATAGGGGAAGATTCATCTACTTGTCGCTAAATGATATGAGACACAAGGATATTCGAGCCTCAAGTTAACAGGACATAAGTTCCTTCAATATGATAAAGACGCTGCATTTGTATACTAAACACTGCGTCATAACGTAATTGGCTATTGGCACCAAACAAAGCAGTTTTTTACTCTCATGCAATAGGGAACGCAATAGGGAACACAAAATTAGACTGCGCATAGTCATAAAAACTAATTGATTTTGTCGCTGGTTCAGTTATTTACCTACCTAAATTCTGAGTCCCATCCTGTGAATGCTGTAGACCCCTTATGAATTGATGTGAGTTATTTCTGTTAACCCTTCCTGGGATGCTGCATCATGCAGATACGACACACGCTGAATTGTATCAGTCTTGTCGGAACTAAAGGCAGGCATGACTCATGCAGTTAAGGGTCAATAGAGAATCCGCTGCTTTAGTATCTGCCGTGATGCTCAAGCGTTTGCGGCCAGGGGGGGGGGCTTAATTGGCTTCAAAAAACGCGTTTTAGCGCTTCTTTCCCCGGTCCACGAGGAAGATTAGAGACACAAGATTGCCAGCACCTAGCACGGCACTAGGCGAAACAGTAAAAAATATTATTTACAGAGGAGGCCAAAAAATTGCAAAGACCATAACTTCAGTAAGTAAATTAATTAATTGTTCAATAAGGTTACATTACTTGCAGCTTACCTGTAGACACACAGGAAGGGGCATGTCGGTGCATATGAGGGATTCCTCGACCGAACTAGTTATTGTTACCGACGGCACAAGCTGAGCAAGCTGTATTCTCGACTTGAGGGGTTATTAAATAAAACTATAGCATCTAGTTGAGGAAGAACTATGCATTAGGAAAATGTTTGATGAACTTAATAAGTAAACTTAAATTTGCCCTGTGTTTTTCTAAATTTAGCTATCTACAATTTTAAACAATTTCTTTTTTTTTATTTGTAATCCTACAAATCAGCCACCAGTCAAAGTTTTTTGGTCTCAAATTGAAACAAAGTTCTTTCAATACCTCCTGCGAATGTGTCTGTAATATAGCAATATTAAGCTGTTTCTATCCCGGAACTTATTTAGAGAAAACAACGTCTGGTACTCAACTTGTCCGAATTTAGAATGACGTGGTCTTAATTATTCGCGCTAGCTGAAGAATGCCTGTAAATTGAACTCAACAACTATGCACGAATCAGCTTGGATTTAGCTACCTAATATTTGATCGGGCAACTGTGAAACCAACTCGTAGGAATAGCATTATGTCCACAGCTGGATCCGTTGATTTTGTAACTATAACCAGCAGCGACTTGGTCGTTGTAAGCGGAATCTACAATATTTACCTCCGCCAAGGAGGTTATGTTTTCGTCGTGTTTGTCTGTCTGTCTGTCTTTTTGTCTGTCCGTCACCAAGATAACCTCAAAAAGTTATGAACCGATTTAGATAAAATTTACAGGGATTGTTAGGTATGTAAGGAGGAACAGATGATTAACTTTTGTTCATGATATGTCCATCCATTTGTTTTTTGTCTGCCTCATTATTCTCAATACCATAACTCAAAAAGTTATGGATGGATTTTTATGAAATTAACATGAATTGTTAGGTATATAACAAAGAGTAAATGACCAAATTTTAGTATTGATCCCTCCGTTCGTTTGTCACTGTTTTTTAATTTTATGTTTGTTAGAACAATATCTAATAAAATAATGAATGGATCATTATAAAATTTATAGGGGTCGTTAGTAATGTTAAAAGACATAACTGAATGAACTTTGGT
This sequence comes from Parhyale hawaiensis, assembly GCA_001587735.2. Taxonomy (NCBI): domain Eukaryota; kingdom Metazoa; phylum Arthropoda; class Malacostraca; order Amphipoda; family Hyalidae; genus Parhyale; species Parhyale hawaiensis. The sequence continues at coordinate 5,878,545 of LQNS02020117.1, read as the reverse complement.
GTAGATCGGTTTGTTCGTTTATATGTTTGACTCAAGTTTGTCATAACGCTTGTTAGCGGTATAACTCAAAAAGTTATGAACAGATCTCATACAAAATTTCACAAGCTGTTATTACTATCAAAAGGCACAAATGATTAGATTTTGGAGTTTATACAAAGAAAATTATGGTTTCAGCGCCAATTTGAGTTTTTTGCTACCGTTGCCTCGCTCAGCGGAGATATGCGCTCTCAGAGTGCTCTAGTATAAACATATGATCACTTGTCCGGCGACGAAGAAAAAGTATTTTTGAACATACTATTTTTGACGTGTAAGCATCATATGCAATGTTTCAAGTGACGAAGTAGGAAGAGGAAGGAATAAAAACGAAAGACCCATGTATGAAGCATCACCAGCAATGAGAGCAAAAATTCGAGATAACAAAGGAACATCACTACAAGTAGGAAAACAGAAAAACAAAATAAAAGGCTTCGAAGACTTAACTAGAGCTGAAGTAAATCACAGTGAGACTAGAACCGCGATGCCTCATAAAAGAAGGTAGACAAATTCAATTAAACTTAACCATATCAAATATCCTAAATCCCTCTCCATGCAAGATGAGGGTCTCTGAAAAACAATTTGTGATTTGCAGATCACCAGTTGAATATTCTTTCTATAGTCCCGCTCTCTCCGGCGGACGTTCATTGATTCCCTTATTCCACACTAATAATAGTAATTCCAGTCCCGCTCTCTCCCGGGCCCTGGAATATATTCCATAGTTAATATTTTACATTCTATAATTTATATTCCGCATTCTATAATTTATATTTCATATTTTATTCCATGCTACAAAAATATAATAATCCCAGTTCCGCCCCCTCCTGGGCACGTAAATTTATTCCATATTCCATAATACTTGCATCGAAACTTTGCAGCTCGCAGAAAGGTCACAGTAGATCTCCACTTCTTGTATTAACCTGACGATAGGCTGTGCAATATTTCTATGGGTTCTTGGGAAGCTCCTGAAGAGTTGTGGAGTGTTTTTGCTCGGTCGTTCTGCACCGTTAGCCGAGGACTGAACGATGCTGACCCTCGCTCGCTTTCTCTCTCTCCCACTCGCTTGCTCTCTCTCGTTTTCCGAGCAAAGTTGTACGAGCTCATCAAATATGGAGGAAAGAAAGACTTTCCTTAGCGCAACTTTGGCATCCGATAACTCCCGCAAGTTACTCGCACGTATAACAGATGCCAGACATGAACGAGGTCAACTTCGTCATCGAGTGTCGTCCATCCATAATGGGGCAAGACCTTCAGTGCAGGAACCCACCGGTGGATGGGATACAAGACAGACGGGCTTGGAAGAGGGAACCCACCGGTGGATGGGACACAAGACAGACGGGCTTGGAAGAGGGAACCCACCGGTGGATGGGATACAAGATAGCTGGGCTTAGAAGAGGGAACTCACCGGTGGATGAGATACAAGATTGTCAGGATTGGAAGATTGAATCCAGCGTTTGGATGAGATCGAAGATTGCAGACATTTGCTAGATGGAACTCACTGGTGGATGGGATAAAAGATTGCGAGCAGTTGAAACATGGAGCCTAGTGGTAGATACGATGCAAAAGTGCAGAAGCTTGGAAGTTAGAGTTTACAGGTGAATGAGGTAAAGACGGCGGTGACTTAGGAGATGGCACTCAACGTTCGGACGAGGTCCAAGACTGCGGACATTTGGAAGACGAAACCAACCGGTTGGGTTGGAAAAGTCGAAAAAGAGCGGCAGAACACAATGAAAGCCATTATTAGAAAAGGGATCAGAAATGGAGCAAATTTTATTAATGCGACATCTTTAAACAAAGGTACGATTCTCAATATATACAATAATGTTACTTATGTTATCATTATTGGAGTATTTGTATAATATAAATAAATTTTTATACTAACACCCAGTTTGCAAGATAATTCCTTCCAAAACTTCACTATTAAAAGAAAATTGAGCTGTTCGATTGCATATATTCAGAGCAGCAGAAACTGTATGCAATATTTAGCAAGAACCCTCTGTCCGTCTCACATGTCATGTTTCAAATTCAGACTTGCTTTTTAAAAACACTGAGACTCCGTTACATGACTCGTCGGCAGGTCTCCTACGTGCATGCAAAATACAGGACGCCTCTTGTCATGTCAACACCAGCATGCGAAATAAGGCTTCAAAATCTCAGCGGCGTCTTGACAACGTTAATATTTCAAGCCTGTTTCTGTCCTGTAAACAGTACACAGTGCTGTGCAATAAGCCGTGAATAGCACCGTGAAACACTGCACAGTGTTGTGCATCGTACTGTGATGAAGACGGTGGTTATCTGTTCACTTTCTGATAAATTTAAAGCAATCTGACCACGCACACAACCTATCAAATCAAGGACAATAGCAACACCGTTTCTTGAGAAATCTAATGGCTGATATTTTCTTGCGACGCGGGAATGACGATGGCAATAATATGCCCATCGGAAGTGGACGTGCTCACATCTCTGGGACTTTTTATAAAAATAATCAAGCACGCAATTACCCGGCCTCCTATACAACAAAATCACATTCAGGAGCAAGAAAAGTTGCAGGATATCGGAGAATCAGCCAAATCTAATTGATGCTGCACTGCTTTGCTACAAATGTTCATTCTCTTATTGTATTACTATATAAGAAAAAGAGCCCTCGTCATAGAGCACTGGAGTCCGATTAAGATAGGATTAGTCAACAATGTTTTGCCGCCATCTTTGACGGTAATTATTATTATCAAAATACACTAAACTGGCAACGTGGGAACTGAGGAAACTCTATAAGGTTAGCAAACCCCCACGCAACCAGTTCAGCGAACAAAAAAAAAGAAAGAGAAGATCAGAGATCACAGTAGAGCTCTGCTTACAGATTGTTTTAAGCTGCTAATACCCGCACCAGCAAAGACAAAGCCATCAACACCATTCCAAACATCCACGTATGATGAAAAACACTAACGAGAATTCCGGCCCGTATGGCATCGTACGGGTTCCAAGACAAACTCATGAAGAGCAACAGCACGCTGAGCATGCCTCACCCGAACAAATGGCTCCGGAAGAAAATCCGACAGTGGATGAGTAGGGCAACGCCTGAAAATAGATATATTCAAAGTGGTAATACTAAACTATCAGCATTAAAGTACCGAAGAACTACTTGTGTTAGATTTACTCGCTCCAAGTGGGCCATGAGTACGTTCGAAATGAAGATGTTGCCGCTTGATTTACTAAAAACAGTGCACATGTGCGATGGCTTCAACTTCGTGAATTATGTTTCAGGCAATGCCACTTAATTTGTTGCTCTCGAGAAGCGCAGTCTTGCTCAATGATGAATAGTTTTTAGTCAGCTCGCCGTAAAAGCGCTGCTTATAACACTTGCAACACGATTTAAAATCGCAAAGCTAACGCCCCTGGAAGCTAGCTGAAGCTGCCTAGAACTAGAAAATCACCATCTTATATATAAATACTACGGGGCGTGGTGGCGGACAGGTAATGATATGAAGTTGCTTTGCAATATTATTATTATTATTATTAAATCACACCAGACTGGCAAAGTGGAAACGGAGAAACTCCATCAGGTTAACAAACCCCAACGCAACCAGCCCAGCGGGTGAAAAAAACAAAAGAATTAAAAAAAGAAGATCCGAGATCGCAGAGTAGCTCTGTGTACAGATCGTTTAAAGCTGCCAATACCAGCACCAGCAAAGACAGAGCCATCAAGACCATTCCAAACATCCACACACGATGGAAAAAACAAACGGGAATACTGGCCCGT
>LQNS02020117.1:5843208-5853707 GCA_001587735.2 Parhyale hawaiensis | reverse complement strand
TCTTGTTCGTCTTTTTGTGTGCTCGTCTCTTGTTCGTCTTTTTGTGTGCTCGTCTCTTGTTCGTCTTTTTGTGTGCTTGTCTCTTGTTCGTCTTTTTGTGTGCTTGTCTCTTGTTCGTCTTTTTGTGTGCTTGTCTCTAGTTCGTCTTTTTGTGTGCTCGTCTCTTGTTCGTCTTTTTGTGTGCTCGTCTCTTGTTCGTCTTTTTGTGTGCTCGTCTCTTGTTCGTCTTTTTGTGTGCTTGTCTCTTGTTCGTCTTTTTGTGTGCTCGTCTCTTGTTCGTCTTTTTGTGTGCTTGTCTCTTGTTCGTCTTTTTGTGTGCTCGTCTCTTGTTCGTCTTTTTGTGTGCTCGTCTCTTGTTCGTCTTTTTGTGTGCTCGTCTCTTGTTCGTCTTTTTGTGTGCTTGTCTCTTGTTCGTCTTTTTGTCTACCAGAACATAACTTAGGTTGTTATGGGCGTATTTGCAAGAATTTACGGGAATTGTTAATTGTTAGGAATAAAACGAAGAATAAACTAGAGCACTCTGAGAGCGCATACCTCCGCCAAGCGAGGCAACGGTAGCAAAAAAATTCAAATTGGCTCTGCAACCATAATTTTCTTTGTATAAACTCCAAAATGTAATCACTTGTGCCTTTTGATAGTAATAACAGCTTGTGCAATTTTCTTGAAGTTCCGTTCATAACTTTTTTAGTTATGTATACTGCTAATAAACGTTATGACAAACATGAGTCAAACATACAAACAAACGAACCGATCTGCACCAAGATTTGATCATATATGTATGTCTTTCAACATTACTTACAACTTCTATAAATTTCATAAAGATCCATTCATTATTTTTTGAGTTATTGTGCTAACAAGCATAAAATTAACAACACTGACAAACGAACGAACGAACGAACAAACGGACCATTACCAAAATTTAGTAATTTACTCTTTGTTATATACCTAACAACTCATGTTAATGTCATCAAAATCCATCCATAACTTTTTGAGTTATGGCATTGAGAAAAATGAGGCAGACAAACAAACAAATAGATAGACATATCTTCACCAAAAGTTAATCATCTGTTCTTCCTAACATACAAACAATCCCTGTAAATTTCATCCAAATCGGTCCATAACTTTTTGAGTTATCTTGGTGACACACAGACAGATAAACAAACACGACGAAGACATAACCTCCTTGGCGGAGGTAAATATCAAGTATTGACATCGATGAAAAGTAGATCCTGGCTCCAGCACCAATTTATTTTCTGCGTAGCTTGTCAGAGGTGCATCTGTAGTTGTCATTTCAATAGTATATCTAATCAACTCCTGTATAGATTTCCCTTCATAGAAGTGAAAATAATTTCATCAACATAAAGATTTACACGTTTCTATAGTCATAGACAGTACTATTCTTATAAGCCTATACGCCTGCTAAACGGGACCTACGACTTATTTTAGAAACTTTGATAACAGCTTGTCTAGTAAACACAGCGACCCTCAACAAAAAGTAAAGTGTTGTTCGTGAACACGCAAGCCATGCATTTATCAGCAAGAGGCACACAACCATCGGTATAGGCCGCCGTTAAAAAGTAAATTATTTAGATGTTTTGGTACCCTACCTATCAATTATTATTTAATATCATATTCAAGGATATGAAGAGCAGCACAAAGTAGAAATTTGGTTACCCACGACGTAAGTTTCGCTGTCCTCAGCTCATCAGGTGGAAGGGTCGAAGATGGTCGTCGAAATTGAAAGCGTTAAATTTTGTAGAAATTTCGGCAGGATAACACAGTGAGATGTAGCTGTGATACCACCTATTCCAAAGCTTAAATAGAATTTTCCAACAAGCAAATGTTTCTTGAATTTTGGAACATTCTCCGCTGCGTTGACTCCGACTCCAATACAGGTGCACCGGGGCGACAGGAACCACCTGTACAAGGGCTTCATAGGTTGGCATATCTGCATGTAGCCAGCAAAAACACAACACACAACGATCATTAAATTTTGACGGGAGCATCCAGTTATTTAAAAGCGATGGTAGGCCTCTTGCGTTGTAAATGTTCTCCGATATGCAGCATACCAATTAAACATTTGCAGTTCCTCCGCCAGCTGCATCGTATAAATTACTTGCCACGGCTTCGAATAATAATTGATGTCTTGAGATGGCATTATATCGAACCTCCCACCTGATGAGCTGAGGACAGCGAAACGTACGTCGTGGGTAACCAAATTTCTACTTTATGCTTCTCTTCATATTCTTCAATATTTGATATAATGCCATCTCAAAACATTAATATCATATTCCTTGTTTAAGCCTCCGCACCCACAGAGTTCTCTGTAATCCAAAGAGAGGAAGAAAGAAGGGACATAAAGAATGCCGAGAGAAACGCAAATCGGGAACCCAAGTCGGGAAAGAAGAGGAAGAATAGAACAAAGGATCATCAGCAAGAGTATGAGAAAAGAATGAAGCAAAGTGGACACGAAAGACAGGCGTCTCGAACTCCTAGCTAATGGCTAAGGTAACCTATACAATCCCCCTAGGGGCACTGCTCCCTATAACATAGGATGGAGGAACCTATAAACTAACCTAACCATGTGGCCTATTGCCCATCCTATGTCCCCTGAGGGCCTACGGATCAATGATTGTTATTCACTGTTGACCTGCAATTACGCCGTTGCATTAGTTATTGACAATTGACTATGGCGAACAGTTTACTCCTAGTTTTGTGTCTTTGTTTTAACTAAAAGAAATTTCATTCAAGTTTCATTTATTAGTCAGAAGACATATTTGGCATTCTGCGTAGAGCAGTGAAGGCAATGCCCTAACTTAAAAAAGTAACTGAAAACAAAATTCCCTAATCACGAAAAAGCTCGTTGTGGTCCGAAGAGAGGAAGAAGGGACACGTAGGTGTAAAGTCAAGCAATTCACGGATTCACACAGAGGATAACTGCACTAAAAAGTAGCTAGTCGAGAAAGAAGATACAGTAAAGTCTAGAATATAGGCAAGCGAAGCATTCCTTGATTCGAGACTCTTCCTAGTTTCCAGAGTCGGGTAGAATCGATTTCTTTGACAACCGTCAAATAGATTGTAGCAATAATGCAGGTACTGTTTTATATATTCGCACGAAACAAAAATAAAGGCTGTGAAACTTCTTATGTTTTACAGGAATCGTATTGCATAAGTTCGCTTAAACTAAAAGAACATTAATACCTACGGTATATGGCAATAAGAGGATACTAAAATTGTAATATTTCATTTACATTATTAACAATTATAATTAAGTGAAACTTAATTTAAATATGCAATAAAATATACAATGCAGAAATGCAACATATTACAAGAGGGCAAATTTAACGCAGTCACTTTTGCTGAACAAGGTTAGGTCACAGCCCCAATCTCTGAGTAAATCGTCAGTCAGGGAGTGATAGTAACGGGCAGACGAGACATCAGTTGATCGACAAATCATGACGTCACAGCAACACCTTGTGACGTAATTGCGGACCACGCGCGCTCTAGGATAGAAGTAAAAGCAGAGCTTTCTACCCAGTATTGTTGATATGTAGCCATATATTAAGGTTAAAAATGCAACTTAGGTAACATTGTACTGACATGCATCAATAACTGCAAATATCGACACGATTTCACAGGCATTTTTATGAAATAACGTGAGGCACAGAGTCGCCAAGAACAAGATAGAAATAAGAAAAATAAACAATATGACGAATTTGAAACGTAACGTTAGTAATAATTTATTTTCATCAGTTTATAATCCAGTCACCGGAAAGCTTTTTAGCGTCATTGTGAACACAACTTTGTGTACGCCACAAAAAGTTGGTAAAAATGTTTACCGTCAAGTCAGTTTCCTCCGCAAGCGTCACTAGGCAAGTTACTGATGCCTCTTCAGCTTTGGTTTGAACTAAAACTCAGAAGACAGCGCACTTTTCTGCTACTTCTACGTTACAGTAACACATTCTGGCAAGTGAATGAGCTAATAAGTTGAGATGAATGTCGTGTGAACTCGCCTCTTAAGAACATTTCTACCATTCTCTCCAGTCAAGTTATTCAGCCAGCGGTTTGCTTCAGCAGCACGACAGGCTTATCTGCATTGCATGATAAAAAATACTTATTGATCATGGGCCTAAATATAATACCTACAAAGACTACACAACAGACTTGTATTGAGCTCTATGTAGAACGTTTAGGTTGAGCAGAATCAGGGAGTAATAATATGAAAACGCCTGTAAAAAGATCTAGAAAATTGCAATTATTGATACATGTCTGTAGAATGTTGTCTACGTTGCAGTGTTAACATTAATGTATGGTTACATATCAGCCATACTGCGTAGAAAGCTCTGCTTTTACTTCTAACTTAGAGCGCGCGTGGTCCGCAATGACGTCACAAGGCAAAGCACCACTTGGACTGTGACGTCACGATTTTTTGATCAGCTGATATCTGGTCCTCCCGTTATTATTACTCCCTGATTTTCAACAATAACATAGAGAAAAATAGAGCGCCTCGTGGCGGAAGACAATTTGCTGCGGTGAAGGAAAATTAAACGTCGTCATTTTTGATGGCCAGTTAGGCCTAGTTTTTTTTTGGCATGGATCACATCTAGGTCAATCCACCAAACTCCCCACTATCTCACTTAGTCCACGAGTGATAATGACGCGATACATGGCGCTACACTAAACTGAACAACGGAATCCTTGCCCATGGATGGCGTTAAACCGTTCCCAATTTCAGGCGGTTTCCTAATACTGCTACCGCTTTAGCGCTGTTTACCTTTCCTGCTTCCTAGAGTTTTGCTGTCATTAGGTGGAAGAGATAATACTTTAGTTCAAGGTCATCTCACTGAGGCTGCGCTAGCTCGATTGCATCGTTACACAATCGAAAATTTAGAGGCAGTTTTCCGATATTATCGGACACCTTACACTAATGTTCTACTATATAGGGAGCCAATGAATGCCTATAGATTCCCGATTGGGCACTTCTCCTGTAGAAATGCGATAGGAGAAACAACTTTTGTAACGGAATAGCACAGCCTGAGCATAACATGGCTTGGCCTCCGTCGATTCAAGACGCTGTCTCACGAGTGGAATAAATAAGGGACAAAAGTGTCTCACTAAAGTAGGGAAACTCAAACATCGAATGCAGCGCAAGGGAACAGAAAGTGGGGAAAGAAGAGGAGGATGAAGAAAAAAGATTGATGGTGGATGTAGATAAAGAAGGAAGTGAAGCAGTCACGAAAAATAACGAAGCAAAGGAAGAGCTAATACTAGCGGGAGCTTTGTGGGTCCCCTAAAGGAGAGAGACTCCACGTAAAATAGGGTGGGTGAACCTAACCTAACCCCTTGGGTTGTAACGCTCCGGTGTCCGTACTAGAGGAAAATTTTAAGGTCAAGTAAGAACCAAAAGCTGGGCGACCTAAATCAAACAAGGAAGCAAACTGAGCTTTGCAAGTAGCAGGAACGTGCCACGGTGCGTTGAACTTATTAAAAGATTCTTTCATACCCTTTGGAATCCAACAGGACCGCTCGGGCGGATGTAATAAATAACAGCAGCGCAAGTCTTGATGTTCAGTTTGGACCTTGAAGGCTTAAGACTTGGCCTCAAGAAATACCCCAGCACAGAGCAATGCACTGTAGAGAGGTAACACGGATCAGTTCAGACGGAGAGCTAACATAATTATCGCCGTCTACATAAATCCTAACAGTTGCATAGTTAAAAAGAAACGTGACCGCATAATCTGTTAGGTCGGTGAAAGGTATACGGAGCTAACTAAGATTCTGCACTGATATTCACAAAGTGTTTCGGCAAACCTTGCGCGGGATTTCTCTAAATTATTCCCGGTGAGTCAGAAGACGGTACGGTCACCAAACAGACTCTAATATTATGCACAGGAGGCGATGTCTTCAGATAGCGCTCTAATCTGCTTAGCCTTGCTCGCTAGATGGCGCTTAATGTCATTACGAGTGTTGCGAGGCACTTGCTACAGATGTGTTAAAGACAATTGTTGTTGGCTGTAAACAGCTGATGGTGAGACTGTAGCAGGCATGTCAGAGAGGCAACAATTGCTGGTTGGAAACAGCTGATCCAGAGATTGCATTAAATCAGCTACGTTAACGGGTAGTATTCTGGGCCTTTTAGTGTTAATCGTATGCTCAGCGGACTTGTTTGACCTTGTTCATAATTAACTTGGTTACGCTCACGATGTTACTGTGCTGGCTGTTTGCGAAAATCCTAGTAATAGATTCGATGTTTCAGAATCCATCCAACGTGATTTGGAGGTGATTGATTCCTGCTGTTCTAGGTGGGGGATGAAATTTAATGCAGGTAAGACTAAAACTATGCTCGTGCCTAGGTCACGTACAATTAGGTCTGCTCTCCCAGCACTTAAACTGGATAGTGTGTCACTTCCTGTGGTTAATGACTGCGTAATCTTGGGTATCAATTTTGATCCTAAGTTGACGTTTGAGGCCCACATCCGTTCAGTTGCCTTACGAGCATCACAGAAAATAGGTTCGGTCTAATGTGACGTACTTGGAAGGTTTTTGGTTCAATCGAGTTGATACGTTGCTGCTTTAGTTGCTGTCCTCCTCATGGAATACTGCTCCTTAGTCTGGGGTTCTGCTGCCGATTGTGATCGGAATTTGCTTGAAAGAGTGGTTCGTTGATGTGCGTTTATTCTAGATTGTGTTTTGCCTTGTGATCTGGCACATCGTCGCAAAGTTAGTGGGGTTTGCTTTCAGTGTAAAATATATAATCACTGTAGTCATAAGCTGGCGGTTTTTCTTCCAGAGCCACTGGCTCGGGCGCGGCATACTAAACGTATGGTGCTCTGCATGAGTTTGCCTTGAAACCGGTACGATGTCATACAAGTCAGTATTCTCGTTCGTTTGTTCCATCACATATACTGTAGATGCTTGGAATAATCTTGATGGCTCTGCCTTTGTTGGTGCTGGCATTGGCAGCTTTAAATGCGTTGTAAACAAGTTGATACGGTGATTCTTGTTTTCTCTTTCTTTATTATCTTGCTGGGCTGGTTGCGTGAGGGTTCATAACCTTATGAAGTCTCCTCCGTTCTCACGTCGCCAATTTGGTGTATTTTAATAATAATAATACTTAAAGTGACAATGATGTATTCATAGATCCCAACAGTACTTGACTCTTAGGTCCAAAAAGTGGCCTCTGACTCTAGCGACTAAAACGGGATAAATTGGATTTTCTCAAGACCGATTATGAACATGCCCAGACACGGTCATGCAGGCAAGCGACCAAGTGCGTCCCCGCCATACCCAAGATACCTTCTCCGCAAGAAAAATGTTGGGTACCTTGGGATTTTTTCTTCAGTATTAGATAGGGGGAAAAGAATAGCTCTTGAGAAAATCCCATTTTTCCGTTGCCAACTTTTGGCCGCCAGCGTCAGACCTAAGAGTCAAGTACTGTTGCGGTCTATGATGTATTGATAGTAATTTGTAATCATTTTGCGTAGTTTCTTTCATTAAGGTGGGTACTACTTGTTGTTACGTTGCCTTCAGTCTAACGTTTTCATGATTTTGCTAGAACAGTATTGAACCTTTATAGGAACACATTACTAATATTTTGTTAGATTTACCACAGCACCCACTATTTATTCATTTTATTCATAAATTTTGATCCACTTGCTTAATTAAAAATTTTCAGAGAAGCAAGGACGATATATGGTACGCACACAGTCGCGAAACGAAGCGGCGTATGTGAGGAGCTACGGCGCTGCCGACCTCCTACTGGACAAACTGCACGCCAGCGCAGGGAAGCAATGCGCTCATCGCCAAGTTCGTTCCTTCAGTGGCCAGTGGATAACCGCAGTTGGGCGCCAGCGCAGCAGTGTACTGCTACTTTGGCCGAGGAGCAAGTATCGGCGGAATACGCACCCGTGAAACACTGTACGGCAAATGTTTGAATAGCGCAAGTTACGTAGTTCAGCCATGGTACGACAAGCGTGGAGGAGCGCACTGCTCGGGTGCACTTTGTTCGGGGCGAGGGCGCCGCCACGGATTACTTACCGGTCCAGGGGCCGGATGCACAAACGCCTTGTAAAGTTGCGTTAATGTAAACTGTACAGTTCCTTGAAGAAATGCCAATATCGCGGCTCAAATTTTGTCACTTTCTTATACTGGTATTCAGAAAGTTATGATGGAAGTGGTTTTAAACCTCATACCGATGCCTACTTTAATGATAGAAAGAATTAGATGTTAAATCGAGGAGTAAAAATGCAAACCTTCAGCAGTTACATGGTTGCATTTGTGTCTGCAGCTGTACAGTTACGATGCTTATAACTTTACAAGGCGTTTGAGCATCCGGCTCCTGGTGGCTCATCTGCAGTCGCCGCTGCCGGCCTAAAAACGCGCATGGCGACCGAGCAGCGCCGTAGTGCCTCGGATACGCCGTCTTGACTGCGTGCGTAGAATATGTCGTCGTCACTCCTCCAAAAATTTTCAACTGAGAAAAAGCTCAGATGTGCGAGTTCGCCGTGAGGAAGTACTGGGGACAGCAAATTAGTATTTGGTGTCTCAAGTCGGCCAAGTGCACTACTACTGGCAGGAAGACGCAAATTTGCTTGAACAGACGAAAAATAGGAGAAGTCGTAAGAAGTACTGGTGCAGGGGAGAGATCCTTCCGCTGCCCCCACACGGGAACAGGTAGGAGTCCCATGGGGCGGGTCGCTTACCGTCATTCGGCAGTCCACCTCACGGGTCAGAAGATGTATGGACAGCCTACCTATCCCTACAAACTAACCTCAATAGGAAATGCACCCAACTGCAACATCTCCTATAATGAAGGCACTCGGGGCAGCCCTTGGTTGAGTGAGGCCCATGCATATTAGGGGCGGGTCATTTGGGAAACGCGCTGATCTCTTCAAGGTTGAACTGTTATATTTCAGCTACACTTGTAAACTTGAACGCCTCGGTGACGTAAGACCATCACCCGCGGTAGGCGGCAAATTCAACGAAATCATTTTTGATGAACGAGGCTAGGGCATAACCGCATTCCCAGAGATCGCTCTTCAATAGTAACATAGGAAGATAAATAGAACTCCCCGTGCTGCAGACGATCTGCCGCAGTGGAGGCAAATTCGCGCCGGCGGAGGAAAATTCAACGCCGTCATTTTTTATGGCCAGCTAGGACTAGCTTCTTGGCAATGGTCACATCTAGGTCAACCCACCAAACTCCCTACAAAAAATTATGAAGATTGTTCAACTCCGTCCACCACGTATTGGATGGACAGACAAATACATATACAAATCTATACATACAAACAAATATACTTAAATCTTGAACGAAAACTTTATCATCTCTTCCACTTCGTTCGCGTGTGATAAAAAAAAACTCTGAGTAGAGTGCATAATAAAATGTTCAGTTGTCTCACTGTACAATTTGCAGTATCTGAGTTGTACAGAATCCTTCCACTCACAGTCCAGCTTCACAAACATGGAACCGCAATATTGCTTGATTCATATTTAAAATGGGCCCCGCAATGTTATCCATTACGTGCAATACAGAGAACTCGATGTTGGGTCTCCTCATGGTTACAAGCTACGACTTCACGAAGGAACGCGACTGACCGACCTCTGCTCATGTCAGGTGGAATTTGCAATGGTATCTGCAACTCGAAAAAGTTTGATCCAATGGCCCAATTCAAAATTTTCGGAAGAACGTACTCCAAACGAACCAAGAAGTAAGTAGCCTGACCTTCAGGACCTCATATGGATAACTTCAGTGTAACGGCCTGAGAAGCAAACAGCCGTGACCCTATCCACGCCCTGGGCACAGAGCACCAGAAATTCCTCCAGTAACTCACCACGACATTTTACACTTATTAGCAAATTAACGAAGCGTATCCGCAGCGATAATCGGATTGGCAAGGTTGTAGGCAGCAAATCCCTGATTAATTTTCTGCCCACTGAAGGACTTTGACCCAAGGCCGACCTGAGTCCGTCCTTTTCTAAGTGAGTCAATGGTAATAATGCCATTAGTCAGTGAATGCAGGCCATGAGTGTTTAGTTACTCGATGCAACCTTGGGTGGGGAGGGTAGAGTGAAATAAACTCTATACTCCTCTAATAACTATATTGATGTTGAGTTGATTATGATTACATAAAATGTACAGTACTTATGACAACCTCATGATATATATATATATATATATAGTATGCATGCATGCCACGAAACTAATTTTATGAGCCGGGCCATCTAGGTCAGCTCAAATCAGTAAAAAAAAGTCATGTGTTCACCGAACTAGCGATGAAATGCGACTAGAGAACACCTTATCTTCACCTTACCTTCTGTCACTGAAAGGCGGTGCGTAGAGAATAACAACAGTAGAAGAAGCTGGCTAACAAAGAAATTAAAAACAAAAAGCTAGACAAAGGATTTAATAGTTTTCTCCACGTTTCTAAAAACACATTTCTCTTCATTACTGATTTTAAAAAGAACAATTCTGGAGTAAAAGTAGGTGCATGCTATAT
>LQNS02020117.1:5817352-5827764 GCA_001587735.2 Parhyale hawaiensis | reverse complement strand
TTAAGCGCCATCTAGCGAGCAAGGCTAAGCAGATTAGAGCGCTATCTGAAGACATCGCCTCCTGTGCATAATATTAGAGTCTGTTTGGTGACCGTACCGTCTTCTGACTCACCGGGAATAATTTAGAGAAATCCCGCGCAAGGTTTGCCAAAACACTTTGTGAATATCAGTTCAGAATCTCAGGCTGCTCCGTATATCCTTCACCGGCTTAAAAGGACCATACGGTCGAGTTATTTTGAACTAGGATATTCCATCGAGTGTTGGTATTTATATTAGAGGATGGTACGTTGCTACCTCGGTACAGTGCTTTTTGTCCTTGGCGAAACAATACGATAAAGCGTCCTTGTAGCGAAATAAGACGTGTGTGAACAGGGCTTAGTCATTCGCGCCCGCTGTACTTAGTAAGCAACGTGGCAAAACAGGCTGTTAGTAGCAGAATTAGTTCTGCAGCTTGCTGCATTATTAAAGTGAAATCTGTGGCTCCATTGGTGACATCTTTGTACCTACCTGCCTTTTTTTCTGAGGAGTTTCCGATATGATTTCGAAGTTATGAACTGAAAAAAAAATATCCTAAAATGGACAGAAAAATACAAATGAGATATGCGATCGCTTCAATATGTTTATCGCTTTATTTTCCTAGTTTTTTATCAATACTTCACAAAGTCCGTCTCTCTACCCGTTCTTATAAATTGAGATAGATGAAAATTTAGCTACTGAATAACAACGAGTAAAATACCTGGAAATACGGGTCTCAAAGTAATCAAGTTAATAACACTGTTTCAGGAATATACACGAAGCCTGCTTAGTTTAGAAAGGTAGTCAGGTAGCTATAATATAGTGTACTTCATAACGAGGGCTTAGAGCCAGAAGTGGTTGTGTCCATTTTTGGCGAAATTGGGTTTTACTCACCGAGTGGGTGCTTTTGAGGCATATATTTAGTGTCACAAGTGTCTTTGACATATCTCTTCATGCCATATCTCTTTTTAATGAAGAGATATGGCATATGTAGACACTTGTAACACTAAAAATGTACCTCACAAGCACCCACTTGGTGAGTAAAACCCAATTTCGCCAAAAATGGACATAACCACTTCTGGCTCTAAGCCCTCGATATATAAGTGAGTGCGGTAGATGAGACGCTCATTCTTGGGTGGAATTTTCGTTCTTTTCGTGCATATTCCATTTCGGTTATGCTTTTCTTAGATGAATTTCTTTGTGGTAGCTGAAATTTAACGCAGAGTAGAGGCTAAAACCTCCGAGGGTTGTCAATAATTAATCAGATAAACCATTTTACTTTAATTTACTTTTTACGTTATAGACTTGAAACTGTTGACTATAGGTAAAATAACTAGTAATTTTGGTGCGCTGAATAAATGTGATGAATAAATGATATACATAAATTAAATACACTGTCAGATCTAATCGTTTTTCGACTGTGTGTACTGTAAAGTTAGCATAGCTTCTTTTTTGTTAGTATGCAGTCTAGACTTTCTGTCTCTGTATTTCAGGCAAAAAATTACGTTTGCACTTTGTCTTTTAGATGAATTTTGGGCTTTGCGGAGTCAATGGAAAAAATTTCGCTCTAAGGAAATATCTTCGGGATTCACCTCTACTTAAAGGAGCTCCAGAAGGCTTAACACGTCCCTGGAGCTAAACGCAATGCTCAGAAAAGTGCGATAGATTTTAAATGAGTCAGAAAACTTCGTTACCAGAAGAGGAAAACAGTGCTAGTACTGCAAAAGTTGGTGGGAAGCGCAGTGCAGTAGCCCGAGTAGCAATGGAGCTGGGGGCCACGTGGGAAGCCCCATTGGCGCCCAAGTGAGAAAGCCCATATGGGGCTCAGGTACGTTTTTTGAATAGTTTTTTGAATGGATCCCCTATGGAAAACCCGGCACCTGCCAACTCACATCCAAGATGGGCCCCAATTTATGTAGTATATATGGGTTTCCAGAGGGTGGACGCACTATTTCCCCGGCAGTTACCCACTTATAGCCCAGTGGGACCCATGTGGAACGCCCACATCAACGGTCTCATGTAAGTTTCTTGTACAGGTGTTTGAGTAGATCACACATGGAAAACCCAGCACATGCCATGCACATCCCAAATGGGCCTCAGTTGGTGGGGCCCATGCTGGTCCCTGAAGGTAGAACCCATAAGTTTTCCACCATTTACCCCTTTACAGCCCAGTGGGCCCGCGTGGGATGCCTATAACATACCCAGTACATTTTCAAAAACTTTTTAGACGGGTATCTAGAGGGGGAGCGAGACTTTGACCGTGCATATTCCAGAAGTTTCTCATGAATTGCCCAATAAATCGCATACCTAGCTTGGAATCGAACCTGTAACCTAGAGATTCCACTTACCTTTCACTGACGCCCTAGCCCACTCAGCCATGAAGACTATTTACATTAAAGGTCAGATTACTACTAAAGCTAATGCTCGGTAGTTATTTTTGCAGTATATGTTATAAACTACATTGTAACTTGAACACAACGTATATTTTGATGAGAAGAAGTCACCATATGACACCACAATGGGAAAACCCACAGGAATCTCATGGGTCTGACGTGGGAACACCCACTATATATATTGCTAATGTGGGATTTAGCTGGGAAGCTCATCTGTTACCCATATGGGAAACACAATATGTTCCCCATATTGGGAAATTCCATATGGGTGTAATGTGGGAAAACCCACCAAATTGCTAATGTGGGATAAAGCTCAGAAGTCCACTCGCTACCCATGTGAGAATCACCATATGTCACCCACAATAGGAAACCCACTGGAATCCATATAGGCCTGATGTGGGAATACCCACTGTATTGCAAATGTGGGATTCAGCTGGGAAGCCCATGTTTCCCATATTGGGAAATCCCACATGGGTTTGATGCGGGGAAGGCCTACTTTATTGCTAATGTGGGACATAGCCAGGAAACCCATTTATTGCCCATATGGAAATCACCCTGCGTTGCCCACAATGGGAAAACCCTCAGCAGCCTACATGGGGCTCGTGTGGGAGGTCCTACATTACTAGCGAAAAGAGGCATAGCTGGGAAGCCCACATTTTACTCATACGGATAACACCAATTTAGGCCACGGTGGGCAAGCCCTAATGGGCCTCAAGGGGTCACAACATGGAGCAGCCCAGTTGCAGGTACCCCAGTAGGAGCCCACATTATGCCCACGACACTCAGCAGTTGCCCATCTTTCCACCTCTCACCCATGTGGGGCCCACGAGTCATTGTTGCTCGGGATCCAGGGGTGTTACAAAAACATTTCCTTCCATTTGAGACTAATATTAGCAAAGTAAGGCATTGTTCCAACAAGTTCACTCCGAAACTGACCCTGCAAAACGCACAACCGAGCGGCTTGAAGCCCTCAATATCGAGATTTTAACTTGGCGTACAAAGTCACCGCGGATCTCAGTCCCATCGAAAACCTCCGGGGTGATTGAGCGAGGCAAGTCCATGCCGACGGATGATGGTCTGAAAACAAAGAAACGATGGGGCGCGTCGTTCAGGGGTACTGGTAATAATTTCCCTGGAAATACTCATAATTTTTCCATCATTGAATATTTGGTGTGTTCATATTTGGTAATATGAACTGAACGTATATAAATAGAAAGAAATTTGTTCGTTCTTGAGCAGAATTCTTCTACAAAAATTTCTTACCTTCATTTACACCTCTATTTACTTCCAAAAACCATATTTCTGCAGTAACTTTTAAGAAGCTGATCGAAAGAAATCTGAATCTGATCCGATTTTTAGTTTCAATATTTTTATTTGGTTCAAGTTTATTAAATTCGACTCAATAATAAAGTTATGAGCGTATTAGTGAGGCGTCTCATTATTTATACGACTTAATTATTATCTTGTGCTGATGTAGATAATGCTATCTTAATCCTTGAAAATCTCATACCTTTTTTTAAAAATGTGATAACAGAATAACAAACTTCAGAGAGGGTTTGGGGCATAAGAAGGATGGAACAAATAAACGAGTTTAACCACACTCCACCATCGATAAAGAAGAGTTACACAGCGCTCCCATTCGGGTGGAGATAATCAAATTCGTTTAACTTTGCTTGTTCAGAAATTCAGGCCCGAGCGGTGGTTTCGCCATTTTGAACTGAAATTCAGGAGTTAATCGTGAACAGATTGCATTTGAAAGCACGGAAATATTTAATTCTCCTTCATACTGCTCTGCCCTCACACACGGTTCATATTGGCAAATCTGCAGCACATAACTGAAGTTCCGAGCTAATTACTGCTAAACTAGTTAACGTTAGTATAATTAAAGCCAAATGGATTAGATTTTATCTATCCAAGCAGCGCATTAAAATGTGAAGATTAAAATTTTAAATTAGAGCCACACTCCGAGAATGCTAACCTCCACCAAGCAACGCAATGCTATACGACGAAAAGGTAGACAGACAAACAAGCAAACAATCGGACAAATGAATCATCACCATTATAATTTCATTGAACTGGTCTTTTTGGCATACCTAACAGTTCCTGTAAATTTCATAAAGATCCGTCCATATATTTTTGAGTGATGTTGCCAACAGACACAGAGACAAACCAGCAATAAAGTTCGCCCCCGGGGGGGAGCATATTTCAACGCTGTCATTTTTTATGACCAGCTTTCTCTAGAGTTTTGGCATTTTACACATCTGGTTCAACTCACTTGACTCCCTATAAAAAATTATGAACATTTGCTCGAGTCGTTCTCTCTCTGTTTGGGTGAAAATGCAAACAAATATATGTACTTAAACCTTCAACGAAAACATTATCACCTCTCTCACTTCGTTCGCGGGTGATAAAACATAACCTCCTTGGCCGAGGTAACGTTACAAGGTAAAGTGAAGCAGATTAGATTATTTGGAAGCAAGCGAACAAATCGGGCAGGAACTCAGTTGTACGCACAGGGGCACTACACACTGCAGCGATAACGCGTTGTAATCCAAATTTGCAGGCGAACTAGCGCTTATATATTCAGCAGCACTAAGTTAGGCAGCTGCTGCTGCAAGTTGCCACCAGGGGGCGATAGGGCTCGCTGGCCCCCATTTCCTTAAAAGCTTCTTAAATAAAATTCGAGGTATTGCCCTGGAAGAAGCTTCACTTCGACATAAGAGTCTTCCTCCCACAGCTCTCAACTCTAACCGTTTTGTAAAGATTACAACACATTTTTTGTCAGGTAAGGTCTGCCCCAATGTTTTTGTTCCTAGCTGAACTTGCTGCAGGGAAAACGTTAAGTACTAAAATATCGCAAGGATTGCATCAGACAGATTCATGACATGTGAAAAAACTTGTTAGATTTATTATACAAGTCTATAAACAGACTTCCAAACAAAAAAAGTAAGTTGGAGCCGTGGTGAAGGATTTGATTTGGAAGTTATGGACGGATCCTTACGAAATTTACAAGGATTCTTAGGCATATTAAGAATGACTGATGATTAACTTTTGGCACAGATCCATTCAACTGTTTGTTTACTGCCTCTTTTTTTCTTAGTGCCATAACTAAAAAAAATATGGACAGATTTTTATGAAATTTACACGAGTTGTTAGGTACCGATGTAACGAAAAGTGAATGACTAAACCTTTGTGATGATCGGTTCGTTGTTATGCTTAATTCTGGGTTAGAATTTATGTTTGTTAGCAAAATAACTCAAAAAATTACGAACGCATCCTAATGTGAAACTTACAAGAATTATTAGAAACTAGCTGGACCCGTGAAACTTTCACGGCTTGGTAAGGTCTTTCAGACAGACCCGTGAAACTTTCAACACTGGTACTTGATGTGTGATATATTAAGTCTTTGTTGATAATATCCATAATTCCCTGCAATGGAGTAGCCAGGGGAGGATCGTGGGGAGACACTCCCTCCCTAAAAAGTTACACGCGCCCTTCACTGGAAATCAGGCCTTGAAAAAAANAATTTTCCAGGTCCTTACCCGTTTATTCAGAAGAGCCCAGGGGCATAAAAATTATTAAAAAGACCTTCCCCAGCTGCACAGAACTGCTGACCTCCGCGTATGATTGGATCCGTGGAATATGTATATAAGTTAGCAGCACCAATGAAACGTTCACGCTCTGGCTGAAGGCGCTTCAGATAGATCAGTGAAACCTCCGCATTGTACCATGGCTATTCCTAGTCAACATCACAAACAACACCGAGATTCGATGTATGATATCTTATACGACCAGCCTTTTTGCTGATAATTACTGAAACTGCCCATGTCTAAGTGGCCCGTGGATTATATTTATAAGTCCCTCTGTCTAACTGGACCCGTGGAATTCTTTTGGCAGTAAACCACGGTACAGGTTCACCAAAATTTATTCCTAAAACTTTCGGGCGTACAAATAATTAAAAAGACCTGGCCTGTGGCCCAGAGATTAGTCACCAGCCGTATCACAGATACGCCAGCTTCCTGAACTCAATAAAGCGCAAAACAATGAAGAATGAAGGACGAAAATCGCCAATATATTTGCCTCTCGCGTAGCTGTAGCACAGATACCGGATTTCGCATGTAAGGCCAAATGCGAGTTGAACAGTGAGTGAATTCAGGCGTAACACACGAAGGAATGAATGAACGAACGAACGAATGAAGGAACAACGCTATTAATATTATAGATGTTACAAAAAATAAATAATGAAATTTTTTGATGATCCCTTGGTCTGTTTGTGTGTTTGACCAATGTTTATCAGCAACCTACTCAAAATGTAATGAACGGATCTTCAAGAAAATTAAGGAAGCTGTCATTACTGTTAGCGAAACAAATGACCAGATTCTGGTGGTGATAAAATGGAAATTATAGTTTCAGAACCAATGTGAATTTTTTGGTAACGTCGCCTGGCTTGCCAGAGGTATATATATTGTGCGCGTTTGGTGGATTTGCGCGATCGATGGATCGCGCTGCACGTTTGGTGGATGTTGTAGGTATTAGGCCGTAATTTTGGGTAAGTTGGACTATATTCGGTTTAATGTCGGGTAGGTTAGGGGAAGCAAGGACTGTTTTTTTTTTCATTTACAAATTTGAACGATCCACCAAACGCGCAGCGCGATCGATCGATCGCGCAAATCCACCGAACGCGCACAACATATACGCTCTCAGAGTGCTCTAGACTAATTTTTTTTAATAACATTGTGAACCGTTCCCTACAGAAAAAGTCTTTAAAGTTGCAGCGTAACCCTATTCATAACAGGCTCTTATTCAGCAACAATGGTTGTTAGTCTTGTAATATTCCACGGGGAAAAGCCTTTATAGGAAGCAGCGCAACCTGGTTTTCATGGGAATAAAGATAAATATTACATCATTACAGCAAAATGGTACCAAGTTTTCTTAAGCTATCAGATATAATGGATATTAATATTGCTGGAGTTGTTTTCTATAATGACTGGGTGGCTGTGGCGCGTTCACGCAATGACTGGGTGGCTGTGGCGCGTTCACGCAATGTAATGCCATGGCTCTTACGAGATAATCGACTCATAGATCTGTTCTATAATGTGCCTTTTAGGTTTACAACGCGTTCTGAAACCTTTTAAATAATGTAAAAATAAGTGGGCAGCATATGCACCAAGTAGATCACCGCACATGGGAACACGCAATTGAGAAGAAAAGGAAGAAAGTAACAAAGGTAGTCAATCGAACTAACAAAAAGGGAGGTCGGGAAAAGACAATGATACATTTTTGTTCACATGAGGCACGCATGATAATCACACTACATAATTAACTATTTAGCATCCCAACCTTACCTTAACTAGTTAAGTTCGGAATCAAAAACTTACTATCTACCGTAGGTAACTTGTGGTTAATTGTCGTCTGTACTTAATAGCTATTCTCAGAAACGGGGATTTCCATTTTCGAATTTGGTGGGAACTTAACACAGAACTTTATAGGCTACAGGAAGACTGTGTACACAGGCATCGGGTATTTAGTCCTATGAATTGGCAGTTAGCTTTGTCTCGTGTGTACATACGTCCTAAAGCTGCAAATGACACTCTATTCACATGTATGTGTAGAGGAGGGGGCCAACAGCTCGGGCGGTGGACCCGAGCATAGGTACAAAGGAAAAGGCATCCAAAGGGCCAGGAAAACGAAATAAAATAGCAGAGTAAAATGAGCCACAAACGGACCAGGAAAGTGAAATAAAATACCACAGTAAAAGGAGCCTTAAACGAACCAGGAAAACGAAATAAAATAGCAGAGTAAAAGGGGCCTCAAACGAACCAAGGAAGCGAAATAAAATAGCAGAGTAAAAGGGGCCTCAAACGAACCAAGGAAGCGAAATAAAATAGCAGAGTAAAAGGAGCCTCAAACGGATCAGGAAAACGAAATAAAATAGCCGAGGAAGAGAATCGCGAAACGGGCCAAAAAACCGAAATAAACCTAACGGTAGAAGAGGGGCAGCGAACGGGCCAAGAAACAGAAGAAAATGTAGCGGTGATAAACGAATTGTAGGCATTCTTTCCTAAGGAAACAGTCGGTGTTTCTACATTAATTTTTTATTTTCTATCCTTCTCAGATGACATACTTAAGCCCAATGCAGACGAGAAGCAAAAATTGCCGAGAGTGGCATTTCGCCAACAAATGCTCTACCAGACTCGGCGAAAAAGTTGCCCTAAAGGTGCATTCAGCAGGATGGATCTAGGCCAATCTTTTTTACAGCTTTCGAGCAGTTCAAAGACACTTACCGTTCAAGTTTCACTGTTATCTATTCACTACGACGCACGTAACGCCTTCGTTTTTAATTTATAAAATTGCTTTAAATAGGGGCAACTGCAACTTTAGCGTCAAAAGTATTTAATGAATTTGTCTCCAGGTTACAACGATGACAGCCAGCAGAAAAAGTATATGTGAAACTTTCGTTAACAAGCTATATATAGATCATATGAAACATTCAGTCTCTGAGCACTATGCACAGTGAATAAAAAACGGGTTTCTAGTTTCATACCTACAATTTCTGTTTTTATGCAATTTGTAAATATTTCACATCAAAACATTGCAACTACAAACACCTTTCGACATATCGCGGCAAGCTGGATCTATCTCCAATATCCCCTTCCCCCAAAATCAGCAAAGATGTTGCTCGTCTGCGCACGGCTTTACGTTCCCCAAATAATTTTAAGCCCATCTGCGTACACATGACATGGAGTACGTCAAACAGCTACATAGATATCTCGTTTGAGAAAACTTTCTCATTGAACTTCAGCTGATGAGCAGAAACTGGAAACTTCTGAACAGGTGAAACTATACTGGTCGGACCACCGCAAGCAAATGAGTCCTGGAGCTCGTTCGTGAAAGTGCAATAAAATATTTTCTGTTTCATAAAGTGGCCCCCCACAGAAAGCAAACCGTTATGGTGACACAATAAGAAATGTATTCATCTGCTTAAGACTTCAGTAAATTGTGAAATTAGTTTCAATAAATATTAGGTCATTTTTCGGTGGGCCCGTCGTTTGCTGATAAACACATTTCTTACGTCGCCATGAGCACTCTGCTTCCTGTTTGAGATAGGTGTCATTTATTTTCTTTAGGAAAAGACTTTGTTCAAGCTTTTCATCAATCAGCTGTAAAACCTATTAGGCATTTTGAGTGGGCCACCAATGTTAGTGCCCTCTATGATTTGAGCCAAACGATAAAGAAAAATAATCTATCCATGATTTTAATCTAATACTAAGAATGACCGTCGTGTGTTTATAAATATATATATTTATCTTCTAATACTAAGAATAACCGTCGTGTTTTTATAAATATGTTGATATGTTTGGTGTCACGCTCTTAACGAAATAGATAGGCGGAATTTAGCCCAGATTGGAGGCTCTGGTTGTGCTCTCAAGCTCCATTGCAAGTGATAGGCAGAAAATAGGCCGGGTTGCAAAAGATGGCAAACGTATCTTAAGCATAGACAGTTGAAATTCCATCAATGAAGACATCGCAGGCTTAGTCTGATTTGTACGAGTATTAGCTTCTCCATACATCGAATCTACGGCAAAGTATAGGGCGACCTTATGTCTGAATGCACATCTTGCATTGCCGAAGTTGAAATCGTAGCACTGAAGATATCTGANTCATGCTTCTTGATTCGTAGTTTCTTCCCACAGATGATTTCGTTGCATGAGCTATTCTACCCACTTTGATGCAATTGTCAACGAAACCGACGAAACATAAGTTTTCACGGGCAGTAGACAATTATTTCTTCTAACTTCTGTTATCCTCTGTCGCAGCAGTTTTCTCTTCATAGTTCAAAATTTGAGCACCTAAAGGGGGTATTTTATCATTTTTTATTTTTGAACCGATTTTTCTGAAATTTGCACATAAGATGTAGAATCAAAAAAATAAAAACATTTTGTTCGTGTAACTTTTTCAGTTTAGGCTTTAGTTTTGTGAGAAAATGAGTTTCATTTTTTTTTT
>LQNS02020117.1:5797081-5817252 GCA_001587735.2 Parhyale hawaiensis | reverse complement strand
GCCTTCATAGTTTTGTAGGGAATCTTTCAAGGATTCCAAAACTCATCGACTTACGTTCTTTTTTATTCTGAAAAATTAAATTTTTCAGGGCGGCAAATTTTATGTTTTTGTGGATGAATTTTGTAAAGAAAAATACGCAATTTGCAGTGGAAATGCACTTGACGTGCTTTATCTATAGTACATTTCCAACTACAAGTACCTTACATCCGTCATTCACTAATAAAAATATGAAATAGCTGTGTATTAGATGAATAAATAATGAAAAAGTCAAACCTTGACCCCTTCCGGACCCCCTTTGCCCGCCCCCCCTTTCGGGGGGTTCTAGTGCTGCTAACCCCCTAAAACTTGGGACGTTATAGCCCCATACCTGAGGACACTTTTTGAGCATAAAACAAAAAATTGAAAATTTTGACCATTATCCGTTAAAAGACCCCCTTAAATGAAACAGATATTTGAGGTAGATAGACGGTATCAACGGTATCTTTGCTACGGAGCGGAGACATTGTACATAAGCTGCCATTTTGTTTAAGTTTGTTGGAGTGTTTTACTCAAGATGTTACTTCTGCCCGTCTATATATCGAAGACCTAAGGATGACAGCACGACAAAGGATCAATGAAGAAAAGGATAAAATTCAGAAGCAAATAAGAGAAGAGGAGATTCCGCACCGGCCTACAGGCATTAGGCAAACGTATAGGTTACTGCGTGAAATTTTCACGCACGGGTCCACTAGTTTATGTATAATACGCTATTCCCTACGTACCTCTTTATGTCACGCTCTTCAGCTCTTCACTAACAGCATTGAATTAGAGATTTTAGTTCAAATGTCAATCATTTCACCGGTATCATATCTACCTGCCGCTTTGCATTTTTTTGCATCATATTCGCTTTGCTGGTAGCGGATGACATTACTAATAGAGCTAGTTGCGTTGCCAGAATACGCCACGGCTAAACAGAACGGGTAGTACTAGGCATCTCTGCTCTGAAATCCCGTTTGGAGCCAAGGTGCTGATGGTAAAGCATCCGCCACAGCAGTGTAACGATGTCTGAGCAAATACAATGACATTTTAAGAACAGAAGATTACGCTGCTGCGAGTGAAGAAATTGACTGAACCTGTTTTGTTATTATATAACTAGTGGACCCGTGCGTGAAAAAATTCACGCAATAATTTAAATGGTTGCCTAATACCTATAGGCCGGTGCGGAATCTTCTCTGACTTACTTCCTCATTTTCTTCATTGATTCTTTGTCTTGCTCTCATCCTTATGTCTCCTATAACGATAGGCAGAAGTGAAATCTTGATCAAAACGCTCCAATAAACTTGAATGCAACTCCATGCAGGTCAGCTTATATACAATGCGAACGCTCCGTAGCAATGATACCGTTGATACCATCTTTCCAACTCAAATATCTGCTTCATTTGAAGTGCTGAAATTTTGGCCTATGAAGAGAAAACTGCTTCATCATATAAGAAAGACAGTAAGCTAGAATAAATAATTGTCTACTGCACGTGAATAATCATCACCTCCAGAGCACTTCGTTGACCATCTGCCGAATTCATGCGTCGTGACTTGAGAGAAAAAGTTATAAAATCGGCCTAAAGACCCTGCGTACTTATTGTTTCGATTTCAAGAAGTGTTTCGAGCAAAAAGTATCTTCAGATAAAGGGTTAAGGATCAGCCTTCGCCATCTTCTGCAACCTGGTCATCGATTTCTATGTAATTACAAAATCTGCAACCTGGCCTGTTTTTCGCCTATTTCCTTAAGAGCGGACACGAAATAAATAAATACACAAAGTGTTTTATTATGTATAAGGACTGTCGCATTAAACAAAGCAGAAAATGATGGGCTACTGATCAGTATCCACGAGTTCCGAAATAGTGAGAAAATAATTGGATACGCCGACAAAAAATTGAAACGTGCAACCTTATGGAGGGCTAAATCACCTATAAATTGTGGGAAACAGAGTTTAGAAAAGGTGTGTAAATGCATAAGAGAACATTGCAAGATATACCGCGGTATTTATATGCATTCATCAAGACACAAGTGAAAATTCTTTGCTGACAGAACAAATGCGTGATTCAGTGGTGAAATCGAAATGCTAGGAAAGGTTACGCCGCGTTAATTTGTAGAAAGTAGCAACAGCAGCAAATGCGAGAGACTAAAGGAGGAAGAGCGTCCGGTTTTGCAAAGCGCTGCGTCATTCAAGTTTAGTAAACAGAACCTATAACTGCTTAATTTATTCTCTATAGCGGTTTCAAATCATGAACGAGTCGACAAAAATACTTTTTTTTACCGTCACTTTAACCATCAGAATAACTGTATTCCCGTTTAACGCAAAAAAAAAAACTAAATGGCCTGAAAATGTTGTAAGAATACAGACGCCATCTAGGATTTGGAAGCCGGCTGATCGCTCTCGGTTGATTTCCCTGCTATCGGTTTATCAGGCTATAAATATTTTGGAAATTCGCAGTTCCTATCAAAATTAGGCTATAGGATTATGGAATACGAGTGTGACTTCAATCCGACGCAAATCATTAGCGAAAATGTAAAGAAACTGTATCATAACTAAATGCGGAGCGTCACTGATTTGACTGAAGGACATTTCTACGTGTGGACAGCGACTGGCAAACTTGAAGCCCAGCTTGTGTTCATTTTCGTGACTGAACGCGTTACGATGATGGACGTGTGAACTGGCCCTAAGACGAGATGTAGGGTAAACGGACTGCTTAACGATAGACTGGGTTAAGCGGCGGGCGTGAGTTCAAACGGTGTGGGTTAAGATATGAGCGCTATATCAGGTTAATAAGGTAAGTGAAACCATTCACTAACCGTAGAATTTCCACGGGTGCAGTTAGTCATAATTATTGCACTTAAGAACTTCATGACAGCTTCATATTCTGTGCAATATATGGAATAGGAATTAGCACTATTTTAAGAAAATCTACCCCCAATGATGCGTGTGCAAGACGAATATATAAGAATAATTTTATGGCAAATATTTGAATTTAAATGCTTCCGCAGTAAGGAAATATATACGTTTGAAGCTAATTTTGAAAACGAATCACTTACAAACCATTGCACAGGTCTGCTGGCTGCATCCCTCCATATGGTACGTCCCTGGAGCGCTTGTGTCAACTTTGCCTGAACATTTCGTCAGGAATAGATTCAAAATTCAGTACAGTAAATGGATCAACAGCAAGGTTGACATCACCAGAAAAAAGACAAAGCACTAGTTGCAGCCGTTGTATGGATGCAACAGCGTCATCGGGTCTACTTGAGGTGTTCATATCGAAACAGAGAAATGTAATCACCAGTTGGCTGTCTCGAGTCGAAAATTTAAGGAGATTTATCACTCCATTTTTTAAACAAAACTAGTAACTTATGATGAATGTCCTATCGTAACCGTTTTATGTAACCAGCTATTAGAGCGCACTGGCCTTCGCAATTGTTTTGTTCAAACAAATTTTTATGTTCGTATGTAACGTTAGATGAAGTTCGAAGTGGCGTTGACGTGAAGGTTGTAGAATATGAATAACTCTACTCGACACGTACTTATCTTCCGAACATGCCAGATAAACTAGCTATCTGCAGTTACGTTCAGTGTGGAGATATCTCGCTCTTGGTTTTACTGTTGGTCAAAAACCACGACTCGACAGAATTTAACCATTAGAGCAACTGTTCTGTATACACTGCGAACCACGGTATTAGTCCAACAATTTTTTTTGTGATTTTTCATTGAAAATCTTCTGTCTGACGAGAATTATGTTTTCATATGGCAACTCTCGATGGCCCAGACGGATGGTCTAAAGGATGGGTCGGATATGAGGGCAAGCTCCACCATCGTTTTCGCCGCCATCAAGGCGGTGATGGTATTATGTTGTGGGCTAGGATTATGAATGATAAACTTGTAGGTCCAACAATGGTCCGTGAAGGAGTTAAAATCAATTCTACTAATTATTGTGTCCTGCTCGATGAATGTCTTGTTTCTTGGCTTGACGACCAGACTTTGGATCTTCGCAAAAAGCTGGTTTTCAAGCAAGACAATGCACCCTCGCCTTCAGCCACAGCTACAAAAAAATATCTGGCTTCTTAGGGGTTCAAAAACCAGGATTTGATTGTGTGGCCACCCAATTCTCCAGATTTGAACCCAATTGAAAATCTGTGGTCTTTCATCAAGCACAAAATTTATACAGAGGGTAAGCAGTTTTCTTCAAAAACAGAATTGTGGGAGGCCATACAAGTCGCTGCTAGATCCATCGATGGTACTACTATTAAGAAGTTGACTCATTCCGTTAATGACCGCATTTTTGAGGTCATAAAACATAATGGACGTTACATTACTAAAGGAGCTTATTGTTTCTTGTTGATTTTGCCTTGTTTGCTGTTGCAATATGTTCCAAGAATTTTTGAAGTATTATTTAGTAATTAGTAAATAATCTGAGAGTTAATCTGTGTTTTATTCATCATATTTAGCTAATTTTGAAACCTGAGACAAATATCGTGGTTCAGGGAATAGAGGGTGGATTAGATAAAATTTCTAAATGGTATTAAGGAAACA
Source organism: Parhyale hawaiensis (assembly GCA_001587735.2). Classification (NCBI taxonomy): domain Eukaryota; kingdom Metazoa; phylum Arthropoda; class Malacostraca; order Amphipoda; family Hyalidae; genus Parhyale; species Parhyale hawaiensis. The sequence goes on along the minus strand of LQNS02020117.1, from coordinate 5,812,693 downwards.
GTTTCTCAAATAATAGGATTATGAACATTGTACATGATTACTCTGCGACATACAATAGAAATATCAAGTTATATTAACAGGCAACGGAAACACTACATGGAGCACTCTGTCCTCGAGAGGCGAGGCGAAGTGAAGCAAAGGATTCTCAAATTGGCTCTCGACACGAACTATTTCTCCTGCCCTTCACAGTACCAGATCTTTAAAGTTTTAGAATCACGGTAGAACGAAAAATTCATTAAAGGTAACGACAACTTGACCGCACCTCAACTGGGAAAGTCACACTGTCTCATGCGGCAAATACAAGCAAACTGGCCCCAGGACTGCACGGCTTCAGTCGATCACAGATCGTCAAGAGCTGTTGCGCCATCGACGGAAGGCTCTTATGCAACGACCTATGTGCGCCCCCCCCCCCAATCCTCAAAATTCTGGCTAAGGTCAGCAGCCCAGCATTTCAGATATAATTTTCTGAGTAAACGCATTAAGTGACGTAGGAGCTCACGTGCCTGGGTTGATGTTCGATCTTGCAACCTTCAGTGTCACTGATCTCAGTAGCAACAGGCTGGAGATAGTATAAGTATATGATTATTATTGTTATTATTACGCATAACCAAATGTGTACAGTGTATATCAATTTAACGAAGAAAGCTCGCTAAGTCTTCATACTATACGGTACCTACTGAATGTACTTTTCAGCCATAAGCTGGTGGGATGCTGAACCATGGCATGCTAAGACGCCTTTGTGTTACGGGCTAGAAAATTTAGAATGGTCATTTAGGTACATAATTACAATTAACTTATGTTAATAATGAGGAACAAATAATAGTAGGCAACCACAAAGTGGAGTATATTCCTAGGTAGTAATGTGAACTGACATGGTACAACTGTAGATGGTTCCAGTGATGAAGGATTGTATCAGCACCAAAATGACATTTCAATGTCTTTTAACGGCAGACCGGGTATCATCAGATTCTCATGGTTAATTCTGCATTTTTAGTTCATGGCTACTAGTGTGATTTCATTCTGTGGTATTACTGTGGTATTAATGAGGTTTTTCAGCATTACTGGGATTTCTTAACCATCTTTTCCTTGCGGCTAGCCTATAGGGATGAGCTCTACCGAAAACCGAAAGCTCTACATTCAATTTCTGAGGTTATATATATATATTGCTTCAAATCCGTCGTTGGAAAAATTCAATCGTATGTGACCTTAAGGCAAAGGAACCATCTATTGGGTGGCGAATTTAAGCCCAATAAGCTAAACTTTGCCGGAAATTCAAACGAGTTGGCTTTCACCTTTCCGACTGAGTTTCAAGACATTAACACTTGTCTAATTTTAAATGAGAATTTGGAAAACTTAGTCTTGCTCTGTAAAATGGAGCTGGTCGAGCCTACAAGACGAGGAAACCTCAGAGCCTTACACCCGGTACCGAGAGACTCCCTACAATTTACGTACATGCACGTCTGCGTGTATCGATTCAGTCAATAATACAAGGAAATCTAAGTGCACAGCACCAATCTTTTGTATAATTTGTTTACAACGCATGGAACCCAAAGACTCGCTACAATCCAGCTGCTCGAGTATTTACTATAGAGGGAAATCTCACAGAGTGCACAACACCAAATTTCGTTACAAAGCATCACACACGGAACTCGAGGGCTCCGTACAATCCAACTGCGCTATTGCCAAACCAGCGTAAGCAGTCCTTTAGGGGCGGGGCTGAATTGAAAGCAGCAGTGCCAAATCTAATCTATTGACAAATGCTCTTTGAGTATTCGAATACATATAAAGATAATTTTATCGATTGAGACAAGTTACACCACGCGCTTAAGTGAGATTTGGCAAAGTTGCTTTGGGCNGAAAGCAGCAGTACCAAATCTAATCTATTGACAAATGCTCTTTGAGTATTCGAATACATATAAAGATAATTTTATCGATTGAGACAAGTTACACCACGCGCTTAAGTGAGATTTGGCAAAGTTGCTTTGGGTTCTTAGCCACGCCCAGCAGCCTCCTTACGCTGGTTTGACTATAGTATCTACATACTGTAGAATTAAATCTCGCCGAGGGCACAGCTCCAAGTTTGTTTACAAAGCATCACGTACGGAGCCCAAATGCTCCGCATACATCCCATGTGTCGCCTACTCTCCGTTCGCAGCCGCTTCATTATACAAAGCTCTCGAGTAAGCTGCTTATCGGGTAACTTATGAATTAATTCACAATTAAGCCTTGCTTTAACGGCCCCTCATTAATTTTAGCGATATTCCCGCTCTAATCAACGCCTAGTGACTGCTAGGAATGCGCTACAAATGGTAATGACATTCCTACGGGCAGCGCGCCCCCTGAGCAGCAGCCCGCAATGAGAGCCGTGACGGGGGGCAACAGAGCAGATATTGCTACACTGGAGCGACATTGTTCTTGTATTAATTCGAACGTAAGTTCTTCTTTAGAGGCTTTAAGCGGAGGTTCAGCCAAACTGCAGAGTATGGATGAAAATTTGATCAACATCGGTGACGCATTTGCGAAACTGTATGGTCTTCCGGATCTAACAGACGGATCCTCATTTTTTTTATTCATTTTCAGTTTCTGTTCAAAATGTAGCTTTTGTGGCTGCCGTTTCTGGCGGGGCATTGAAGGAAGTGAGACTATATCGGCAAGGTATCCAGCAAACAGCGAGTACCTTGGAATTTGTGTGAAGGTAATAAAATTGAAAATTCACCGTAGCGACAAAATTTACACATCGCAAACGGCGCTGAAACAGACGAACAGTGACGGAGAAGAAGCTTGCTCATTTATACGAATGCCATGACGAGACGTTAGAAATAGTTTTATTCGGGGCTCTTACAATAGCAAACTAAAGAGAAAGAAGACGCATGCAGCATGTTTAGCAAGATGGAAAACAAATGCACAGAACGTAACCGCGCACGAGCACTGCAAATCTGGAAGGAAGATGAGCAGAACAAACGAAGCAGCGTCTATCCGAGCCAAATTACACTGCACCAAGAGCCACATTAGACTCAAGACAACCACCAAAAAGCCGAGGTTAGCGCTCTCTCTACCCGCATTATGGCCGCTTTAATCTCACACCAATACCAAGGAAACTAACAAATCCGCAAGCGTTAGCATCAAGTCTCCTCTCGCGCACCATAAGTTAGCAGTTTTTTACCATCGAAGCGCGCCAAAAATCAAAGTAAAGCCATGGTCGTAAACTCTAATGTTGATGCTGGACGCAACTCTTCGCCACTTTACTACTCTAATGACGCTCATCAGATGACGAGCATAATGGAACGGTCGGTATAAAGCTCGTGCTTACAGACCAGAAGAAGCGACTCGAGTGGAGGAATGTTTGCCGTGGCAAATGAGAGGAAATTGGCGGCGTGAAAATGCCCACTGGCTTCTTTTTCGGCCTGCCGGAAGAATTCATCTTAATCTTTAACTCTGGAGGCGCGTTTTGTTAAATTACAGACGAAATCCGTATTAGTCATTAGTTCCAGCGTATCTATGTAGGCTCACCAAATGAAGTCTACATCACCATTGCTATTACGAATGATCCGTGCCCTCATGAAATGATGACGAAAAATAATTTACGATGCTTGTTCTTCTTTATTCATTCTTCTGCCGACAACTGATTTGCCAAGGCTGTGCCGCACTTACCGGCTTTAATCAAAACGTTCCGTCCTCTATAATATTCACTTAAATACCATCTTGAAAGTAACACCTTAATAAATTACCGAGAACTGGAAGAGTATCGCGAGCAAGTACTGCTAGTACTTACGTCCAAATCTTTCATGCTAACGTGAACAAAATCGTTTGTGTAAACACCTCGTGGTAAATCGGGGGCGGGGGTGGATACTGCGTCTCGATACAAAAAAAATTGTAGCAGCAAAACATAATTGTTGATAGGAGACAGTGGCTGCTATAGTAGAACTAACTCAATCAAAATGAGTAACGTATTCCGAAAAGGAGAAAACAAACATGAACACTCATGAACGACTTTTTATTGCCAAATTCGAACAAAAATAGTCTACATTTTCTGCAGCATATACTATCTAATACCACTAGCTTCCTGTGTGTAATAAATTACAGTAGGAAATATTACTTATTAGGAATATCTTTCCCTTTCCTTTCGTTGATCTATAAGTTCTTCTTCGCACAGAACTATTGTTTTGTAAACTTAACTCTTTAGGTAATGAAGCTGGGCCATGGCAGGAGACCGTACATGGTAGGATATCTTTCTCTGTACATTCTAGCTGCTCTCCTAGATTATAGTCCGCCATGCCGTAAATTTAAGCTTCTATAGTTGGTCCATTTAGTACGTACAGTCGATATACTACTACAGTCGACTGTACGTACAGTCGATATACTACAGACCGACTGCTCAGCGTAAACAAGCACCCTAAGTGTAAACTTTTTATTGTTGCAAAATGAAGTGGTCCACCATTGCTGAAAATCTCTCTTTTTCAATTTTAACTCTTCGTTACATTGAAACGATGCACTTTCGGACATGTATCTATACACCTCGTGCAACGCTGTTAGTTTGAGGAAACTTTTAAGCATAAAATATTCATGATTGACTGGAAAAATCTGGTAATTGAAAGACATATACGAGTTTTTAAATTAAGGCTCATTTACAATCATAATCATATTATTCAGAGTCATTTTAGTTATATAAACGTTACAGTATTTTATCAATATTCAGATGTACCACGGTATTAGCTAAATTCCGTAAAAATGTCTTTAAATGAAAATTCAACCTTGAAAAGGGTTAGAAAAACTATTTTATGGACAATCAAATTTGTTGATTTACAAAAATATTTGTGATACGACAGTAATAATGAAAAAACGATTGAACACTTGTAGGAGCCTTTATTTTGTAAAACATGATAATTTTTTCATTTCAATTTTTTTACTAGAGATGAAGCGATTTTGCAGGCAGTCAACTAATCACTTTTGATTAGTTCTTTTTTTTATGTGTATTTCTTGCCATCCTCGTCAAGAGCCCGCTTTAGCATTCCCCATATTTCTCATTTGGGCTCAAATTGGGTGAAAATGGAGGCCACACTATAAACCTTTACCCTTGAAGCCCATAGATGACAAGAGCTTACGTTGTTTTTGCAGCGAGAGACGAAGCATTGTCGTGCTGAAAATTCAACCGACGACGCTTCTGCAATGGTTGTCTTCAAGCCATGGGAAAAAAGTTGATTCGAATTGTCGGATCAGGCACACGGAAAGGTTCAATTACTTCATTTCTAATTATTCCCGCCCAAATCATTATACCTCCGCCTCCTGCTGCATGCCGACGGGAATGCAAGTGGCGATCTTGCCCTTTTCCAACCCATCCGTCAGGTCCGTCATGAGCTACCTACTCTCATTAGTTTTGTCACTATATCATTCATATTTGTTTTCATGTGATCTTGAGTCAATTGAAACCCTAATTCTTTGTGTCGGAGTAAGTGGAAGTTGTTTTTCATGTTAAAGGTTCTTACCTATTTCCTGTAGCGACCGATATCTTGTTGTTTTTGGTACATTTGGCAAATTAGCGTCAGTGAATATTTTTTCCTGATGTCTGCCCATGTTTGTTGAGCATTATTGCCTCCTCGCAGAACGAAGGTCACGGGTAGTCACTGTTTTTAGCACTCCACAATCCGATCGAATTTTTCTAGGCAATGGATCTGCCAAATGTTGTTTCACAGTGTCAACAGGGCGGCCAATGAAGCGTGCTATCATTTCGGGAAGAATTCCATTAACCGTATCTCTCACTATGGTAGCATTTTCAGCATCAGTCAGACTCTTGTGTCTACCCGTTCTAACGAAATCTTTTAGCAGCTATTTTCGAGGCACACCTGGGAATCACAATAAGGGTCATATCTCAAGGAAGGCACTGATCACAACGAAGACTGGTGGAAAACGTTGCCATAAGAGCAGGACTCTAACACACAATAGAAAGTAGAAGTTAATTATAATATATTTTGATTAACCTCCGTAGCCGTAACTCAGGCGTTTCAACAGAGAAACTACTTGTGCAGTATTCAAATCCCGCATATTGGGTAGGCGTGTTGGCCACGTGCGCTACTACGGGCAGGGAAACAAGGCGGAAAGTACAGTAGGAGACACTCAAGTGGTCGGCTCCTTTTGTGTCCTTCCACACGAGAGAGACTAGAGATGTCCCGCGTACCAGGCCAGCTATCTCGATCGACACCCCACCTCACGTGACAGAAAAAGGCAAGTAGAATACTTACCTAATTTTACAAAACTAACCTCGTCAAAAGGAACTGCGGACAGATGCTACATCCCCTGCGGAGAAGGCACTCGGGACCCTTGGGTGCGTGATGCCCAAACATATCGTGGCAGGGAGAGGGCCCGCCAGAAATTGCCCCTAAGGGCAGGTGTAGAAGTTAATACACCTGAAACGCTACATTACCCCTATTTATGCCCAAAGATGTGCACGTATGGGCTCGTATGAACAACACTGCATTCGGCGTCCTAAATGTCGAATGCTGGGCACAAATGGGTTAATTAATGAAGCTAATAGCATGGAACGAGGTGTAGAGTGCTACATGCTCATTTCATTGTAAGGGACCGTAGGTAAAAATTTATTCAAATAATTCTGGGACACCCCTTATAATGCTACCACTTAGAGGTAGTTCAAACGTCTCGAGTAATTACAGTTTTAAACATTTGGAAAAGTAGCGGCCTTCTTGCCACTCAACACATGAATTTGCTGCTATTTAACTCTTCAGATCGGGACGGAGAGACAAAGCAGGAAAGCTACCATCCGATCATACAAACCGTGTCTTGGTATAAATTATACTTTAAATGAAATGATTTTTTACATCAATCTAAGCGAGCTCTGTTTCAAGCTGCGCCTGGTCCTTGCGCTAATGTGTTTCGGTGTAAAAGATTAGATTAGATAGGCGGCAGTAGACGAACCAATAGGCCCATTCCCAAAGAGACACCGGGACTAACACCCCGGAACATACGCCCCGGCATTCTATGAGCTATTGCCATTATGTTAGTAGGATATAGAGGACAGGAGAAAAGAGAGAGAGAGAAAAAAGGGGTGGGTGAAGAGTCCCTGCCCAAGAAACGATATTGAATGCACGCAAGCACCTTCAAGAGCCGCTGACATGCGGAGCTTAGAGACATCAAACTGTGTAGTTGGAGCGGGAGAGAGAATGAGATGGATTAAGGTTGCCTCGGAAGCTTAGGCCGTTAAGTGTTTGCAACTCCCGGAGGAGGAGTTCTTAGTTGCGGAGGATGTCTCTCCCAATATACGTCAAGACGATTTTTAAACNGGAGGGGAGTCTATTCCAAATGCTGACTATGAAATACGGAAAGAACTGCTGACTTAAGGTCGTTCTTCGAGCTTTATGCTTGAGTTTTTGACCGTTGTTTCGCAAGCGATCATTGAGGACTCTTTCAAAGAGCCCCGTTGTAGGTACATCGTTGAAGCCGTTCAAATACTTGAATGTCTCTATTAGTGGCAACCGGAGACGTCTTGCTGGCAAGTATCCTAAGTCTTTAAGATATTAATAGGGGCTTATAAATATAAATAGATATAGAAACAGACAAAGGATGAGCATTATTTACAAGCGTACATATGCATCCTTATTATTATTATTAAAATTTCATGGTCGGGCTACCACAGACAGGTAGTGCAACCCAATTAAATGAAGTATTATATGCAACACCGGGAAGCTTGAAACGCTGACAAGGAAAATCCAATGGAAAGCCATGAACCGTTGATATATACACTCGCAGGCCTACACGTTAGAAAACGGATGCCAGCAATAAATTTCAAACCCAAACAGACCAGGGCACGAAGCACCGACTGAACTGACGAGTTCGGCATCTCCAAAGTGAAAGAGTCCGCGTCAAGCGCAGCACGTGTAATTCTCTTAAAGACCTTGAGGGCAGGGACAGAAGAATACAACCAATATCTCTCAATGTTGTACACCTTATAAAACATACGGAGTCTTGCAACCCCTCTCCTATAGGACAGATTCGCTAGAAGACTCTCAGCATACAGCGCCGCACAACCTGCCGGCTGATGTAGCAAGTCAGTCGAGGAGACGCAAGTGACTGTCAACAGCTAAAGTCCAGACCGGTGAGCGATACTCGAACACGGGCAGCAATAAAGCACAATAGCATCTACGAACTACATCTTTTACACCAAACATAAAATTTACCCTACGCAGGAGCCCAATCTTACTGGAAGCACGTGACACGAGTCACCAATATGCGGCTTAATTGTAAGCTTGTCCTCAAAGACAACACCGAGAATCTAAAAGGAGCTAGACTCCTGGAGCAAAGCGCCATCTATCTTCAAAGAAGGATGTAGCAATAAGAGTGTCCGAGACCGACTAACAATCATAGATTTAGTTTTATCGGTATTCAACTTCATACTCCAGGTTAAGCACCATGCATTAATGCGCGACAGGTCCCTATTCAGAGACTGGGCGACAACATCAAGCATGCTGGGGATAGGTATCACTGATACCAAAGTCGAATCGTTAGCATACGCTAGTTGATAATCATGTTGTCCAATGAAGAGAACACGTCACTAGTGTACACCCTGAAAGACGCCCGACACTACAGCGACCGGGCACTCAAAAACCGTTAACAGACACTGTCTGTGTTCGGTCAGAAGCAAAATCACGAATGATGGACACGACCTTACCACATACACCAAACGACTCCCAACTTGTACAGCAGACATCTGTGGTCGACCCTATCCAACACCGCAAGAAAGTGTAACTGTACAAAGCGTGCCTCACAACGACAATCCAGAATTGACTGTAAATGGTGTGACACCGAATATAATGCGTCATAAAAACTCGCACCAATTAGCCAGCAGGCAGCAGTACAGTAACCTCAGCAAATTGATTCAGCTTACAAGCCACCAATTTCTCGAAAAATTTAAAAAAAAAAAAATGGGAGTCAGCGTTATTGGTAGGAAGTTTTCTCCCCGCACCACCTGCCGTGAGCAAGTGGTGCACCAGCGTGGCCGGAGTGTCCATACTCGAACTTCTTTCAAGGATTCAAGGGTTGGCGACATTGGGCGACACTGGACCATTGGGAATGAGGCAATATTTCCAATACGCCAATAACGGGAATAAATCCCTTACCGTATTAGGCGTCGGAAAATCACTAGCTTAGGGGCGAGAAAGCCATCAAGTTGCTCATAATTATATTAGTTTTTTAAGCCTCCCTAGTCACAACTATCGTGATTCAAAAGAGGAAATGAAGGGGACATATGGTATGTTGACAGAAAAGTGGAGCCAATGCACAAAGGTGGACCAACGCGCGCGGGAACAAGTCGGGAAAGGAGAGGAAGAACAGATGAAGATAAGATTGGTAGGAGTACGAAATCAGGGAGGAAGCAAAGTGGGCACGAAAGACAGACTTCCCGAAGGCCTATAGCTATTAGCTTAGGTAACTTACACAAACCCCCTGGTGGCAGTTGCTCATAAAAATAAAGGAAACACGCCTGCAGAGTCCACACCTCCATAAGGATCAAGGTACTCAGGAAGCACTCTGATGGTATTACAACTAAATTCCGAAGAAGTTAAGCGGGACTCGGAGTGACATTCACGAGACAATAACAACATATCGCTGCTCTCTTCTTGTCAAAATGAGTCGACAGGAGCTCCGCCTTAATATAATCTAGAATTATCGACATTTCACCAGTAGGGTTTCATTATTAGTTAGGTTTGCTTTTAGCTTACGTACGCGTACCGTTTTTTTTTTTTTATTATTATTATTATTGGGACAATTTTGCATTTTCCTTATGATAGACTGATATTTTACGGTATTATTTGCTTTTATTTTCAGACGCATTCGCTGAAAATGACATTTTACTCAAAACCAGCCTGGTCTGAACGGCCTATAACGATGTTTTTTATTGCTACCGTTATGTTTCATTTCATATTGAGCACTAGGTTGCCAACCAAATGTCCGATATATGATAAAATACACTAGCATTAGTTTGACAATCTCAGCGAAAAAAATATTGTCCCCAAAGTACCAACAACAAGGACAAATGCACAAACAAGCGCGTGGACATCAAGTCTGTAACGATTACACGATAGAAAAGGCATAACAAAGAGTGTGAAAAGAGAAGGACGCATTTTATTTTTAAATGAAACGTTAGGAATCGTAAAAGTAGAGCTCGTAGTATCGGTAATAGTAAATACCTTTCATTACTTCTCCCCGAAAAAGTTAAATGGATTTTCAAAATTAATGGAAGTGCCACCTGCAATCCCTGTAGTATTGCATAACTGTAATCACTCAGCTAAATTGAATAAACGTTCAATATAATGATGAAAGTACCGACAGACCGGTAATTTACGGTAAATGTCAGTGTTATAAAATGAAAAAGCAGAACAGTGAAACGTGCAATGTTATCATGAAAATAGCACCAAACTCAGGCACGTCAGTGTGGATTATCCGCTAGACAAGTGGATTCTTGCTGTACTTTGCTTGGTCAGTTGCCATTTCCAGGATTCACACGCTATACTGCGTTGGCCCTGACCGTAATGAAAACGATCGGGGAGGTCGCAGTTGCATGAGCCTTCCGTTTCTTACTCTCTAGCTTTGACAATCGGTTCGGCGGCAGCCGTGCACTCCTCTCTAGCCAGCGAGCATGTGCACTGCCCGCTAGAGGCATGCGGTCAAGTTGACTTGAAGTACTTTAGCTGCCTAAGGTGAGTCATTAGGCGTCATTGCTAGGTAAATGCTAAAATAATGACTGGCGTATTTAAGATATTTTGTAAAGTACCATTCAATATCACTTAAGTAATAAACACGTCTCATCTTTCTCCGAAAAAACGAAAAAAAATCATTATCACAGGGTTACTAAAACCAAGACGGTGTAAATAAATATATTTAATGACCCAATGTAAAAACCTAAATCCATAGACTGAAAAGTGCCTACACATGAAAGCGTCACATAGAGCCAGCCAGTGGAGTGAATACATTACCATGACTTCGTAGAAGGGCAAAATAATCGGTAAAATCAATATTTCTACAAAAATTAAAGTAAATCAACAAATAAGACCAATATTTAAGATAATGAACGTATCACGTGTAATCCCAGCAGCATTTAATAGTTTCATCACTTCACAAACACACCTAATAATCGTTATAGTATGTCAAACGCCACAGCAGTATACAATACAGTTGATGGCTCCGTGAAAGAACCTATTTCTAAATTAATTAAGAATTCAATATTGTTCAGCAGCCACTAAAAACCCTGTGGTATCATCAATAGCCACAAATGGACCAGCATTCGACCGCTGAACAATGAGCCCATAACTTTTAATGGATCCATTTAGTGCTACACTTTGTCCAGCCTTTTGTCTCTTTATTGACAGTGGTGCCATAACTTCCAGTGGGCCTCGCTTGGATGGAACGATTGAAGGCATTTCGCGCCTGGCTGCCTCCTTGTTGTGTCCATATGTACTTAATTTTAGGCTTATTTTGCACACTCAGTGGTCTTTGTCACCACGAAGATAGAGTAATATCGTGGTATACTAGGGTGTAATGGGGAGAAAACTTTGAATTTGCACGCTTCGTGGAAAACTCCTAAATTTGAAAACGGCATCAATCAAATTGAATTACGGGTTTTTTTTCACACTGTAAAGGTTTCAAAAGAAGAGTTGTTAAACTCAAGGCTACATGCGATGCTCATGCTCCCGATCAAGTAGTAGAGCAACAAAGCAAAAGATCCTCGGTCGACCATAATAGCTGAATAGAAAGTTTTCAACAACTACTCTAAAGAAAGTATGCTACAGTATGTAATGCACTAATCTCAGGGCCCCAGGAGTGAGTCATTAGCTAAATATTTATATTCACTATTCGTAAACATCAAGGATATGTAGAATATGTATGATATTTACATTAGAATGACCGCCAGGATACTGAGAACATTCAACACCATTCTCAAACCGCTTCACCATAAATTTGTCCGCAGGAGCCACAAAATATATACCGCTGAACACTAAATATTCCACGACTCATAAGAAACTTTTAAATAATATCAAAATACTACGTACAAAAAATTAAAAAAACATTCCCGACTTCCTGTAGCCCGTAGGCACCCATTGCAAAAACTGGCATTTCTCAATAAAGCAAAAGAATTATAAATAAATTTGTATATGTATGAAACTGATCCAATTCAATTTCGACAAACCCATTCATCCAAATTAAATTTTTGTTCGAAGTCTCCCGAAAATGGCTGTAGTCATCACAGCACCACTGCCAAACGTAATCAATCAATCTCTGAGCACGAACGAAATTTCGAGAGACGAGAAACTCACGAATATGAGCTCAAGTTACATGAAAGAGCTAAAATGGATTAGGATTAGGTCGAAAAGTACGGCAACATGTTAAAGAATGTTTTATAACAAGTAGCATGAATTGAATATGAAGTGTAAGTAAGGCTTCACTTCAAAGAATAAGTAAAATCAGAGCGCTACATCAGCCAGAAATTTGTTTCTGTTGCTGTGAGAGCCTCTGCCAGCCTCCACTGCAAGTTTCTATCAATAAGTACGTTTATTGTTCAATTACAATATGCTATTTTCATTTATTTACGTAGGTATATGTTAACTTGAAGTTTGTAATTAACAACTGTTTGTTGATATTAGATAAAATGCTCCTATAGGCTGTTATGCTGTATCGTTCGTCGATGCGACGTCATTGATGACGTCACTTTTCGATGCTGATTTCAAATGAACCCTCCCGCTACGCTAGCTGCTTCCTGAACTTTAGGAGCGTAAGTAAATAGTTCTTGAGTTTAGACTTGGTAATATTAGTTAGGATTTTCTCTTGGCAACTTCAGGTTTTCTCCATTACCTTTTTACAATACCAAGTCGAGTCCATTATGGGCTGGCTTCTACACTTCGGCAGAAGTATGGAATTTATAATTGTTACTTCATATCAAACTTATCGAAAATAGTTTTAATGGGCACACTTTATTTTTTACACATTTCACTACTGATGGTTTTTATCGAAATCAGCTTGGTCTGTAAGTTTCATGAATAATACCAGTTATTTTAAGATTAATAAAATACAAACGAATGTTGTGAATCGTCGCAACCGTACAGTTACTTTCTTTCTAAGAACAGTAAGCAAAGGCCAGACTGTAGGTATTTGTTTATAAACTGGAATTGTATCTTCATCGGTGTCTGTGGCTTGTTTCGTCTTCATTAACTAGTAGAGCTATTTTCTAAACTGCATTTTGTACTTTGGTGTTACGTATTTTGCTTTTCATTTATACTTAAGATACGTATGGATCTTCTGTCACTTGTAAGATCATATGTGCTGCGTTAGACTAAGACCTAATACGACTAGAGTACCCATACCGTCAAGAACGTCGACGAGGAATTTCTGATACTTCATCATACACTTTCCTTACTAATGATGCTATAAAAGATGCTTAACAACGGGCCGGGCCAACGGCCAGTCCAAATTATCGTGAAAGATGAGTAAAAATGTGTGTATTATTATCAAGCAGTCTAGTATTGCTTTCTTTAACTTTTCGTCCCATATCCTGTATACACAAGGAGACACCTTCCGTAGATCGTAACTTTTGCACGCATGCGAAATAATGTTCCGACATAAGAAGTAAGCAAGTTGGAAAAAATAAATACTGCCCAGCAACCTCAAAAGTGGCTACCTCAATTTACTTCGTTGATCATCTTGTCACTTTGAACATCTTTATGTGAAAGTAAATGAAGTTTCGCCGCCAGTAAAACTTAAAAACCAGACTCCAAATGAGCGCTAAGATGAGCTGCCAATAGCTTCGCTGTTTTGATATCAGCTTTGACAGGGCAAGATAAAAAACATTTAAGTTTAAGCACTTGAATTCCCACTGCAGCCATATTTTTAACGTGGTCTACGTTTCGCTGGTTGATAACCATAAGAACACAACAGAATTGCTAAAATCTCGAACCTGGCCAATTTTTTGCTTATCTAGTTTAGTAAAAGCGCGACCTGAAGGCTATAAATATATAATTATAAATTGAAAGATTGTACAAGCAATATACTCTTTACAGAAAATACGAAGACATACTCAAATTAAGTAGAGAAATAACTACTGCATAGGTGCCTAGCCAAACTTACAAAATAGGTACAGTCAAAGCATTAATCCACTGCGCTTGCAAAACTCCATCTCACAGGCAAATTTTCCAATTAGTAAGAAAGCACTTGTGTGCATAGCTATCTGATCAACAACGGTTACCCCAACAAAGGTTTTGATTCTATCCTCCAATAAGGTACAAATAGTAAACGTACTGACCCTCAAGAAGTGCAAATACAACTCAGTCTACTACAAAAAAAAAAACACTTCTTTTTTCTCTGCTACCCACGGTAGCTGCGGACGTTGCGTGCTGCATAGTAGTGCTTAGGGTCCCGAGAACGAACCCCAGGCCAGGCGCGGTCTTTCTCATGACTTTCGGCGCTGAGACAGCAAATTTACTTTGTTTGTATAGCTATCGTGGGGTAACTTACCTTTTGGTAGGGAGGCAGCGGGTCACTGAACCATCCGTTTCGGCGCCATAGTTCCTAGTGAACCGTCATCGACTGCAGCTGCGCTTACTCCTCTGGAGCTAGTTGGCCGCACGAACCAGTGTGTGGGTGTTCCAGTGGAGGGTGCGGTCAAAACTAACTTTATCTTTTAAAAAATCGATGAACGTATCTTCAGAGCAATAATAAGAAATAATACGTTTTGCTCCAATCACAATTAACGATAGGCTACAGTAGTTAACTATATATTACAACAGCACCAGAATAGGCAACCTAGTAACTCTCAATAACCAAAGCCACCCACTAGTTCCTCTGAAACAAGCAGGTGCAATATAAGAGTATCAATGCAGTCTTGGAGACTGCGCGCTCCTACCTCAAAGAAGGTATATTCTGCAGTCCACCAGAACAGCCAGAGACTTCAAATTATTCGGGTAGGCCGCCACATCATAGGCTTCCGCAGTCTCCTAGCACCTATAAATAGTGCCCCCTGACCCAATTGCTTCAGTCAACATTTAGCTCTAGCAAAGTGATTCCTAAACTTCAGTTTGCTGCGGACTCCCACTGAAAACGGGTTAAAACTGACACTAATATTGCATTAACTGCGTGGATTATTTACTGAGTGAATACACTATATTTCTGTAGATTCCAGTTGCATCAAGGGTGATGTTATTGAATTAAAACAGTAAAATCCAATCATAAGAAAATTAGCCAAGAACATAATTTCACAAGTGATATCACTGCTAATCACATGCAGTAATTCTTCATGCATAACTCTCGTGAATCCATTTTAGACTTGCCTCAATTTCACATTGAATTAAAGTAATCTTATTCTGCAAACATCGTTATTAAAAAAATAACGCTTTCTATGATGGGAAAAATGGGCATTACAAGAGGTAACTAAACAATCAGTAAACCTTCAAAATTGAAATAAAAAGATGTAGCTAGTGGGGCTGTAAGGATGTAAAAGTTCAAGGAAACATATTTTTTCCGCTTTTGTATTCAAATATGTCATTAATCCGTATCATCAATGCTATATCAACAATAAAATATTTTAATAGAAGCTTCGAATGTCATGAACCAACAGAGGGT
>LQNS02020117.1:5721661-5738709 GCA_001587735.2 Parhyale hawaiensis | reverse complement strand
CAATCCAACCCAGCCCAATCCAACCCAGCCCAATCCAACCCAGCCCAATCCAACCCAGCCCAATCCAACCCAGCCCAATCCAACCCAGCCCAATCCAACCCAGCCCAATTCAACCCAGCCCAATTCAACCCAACCCAATTCAACCCAACCCAATTCAACCCAACCCAATCCAACCCAACCCAATCCAACCCAATCCAACCCAACCCAACCCAATCCAACCCAATCCAACCCAATCCAACCCAACCTAACCCAACCCAACCTAACCCAATCCAACCTAACCTAATCCAACCTAACCTAATCCAGTCTAACCTAATCCAGTCTAACCTAATCCAGTTTAACCTAATCCAGTTTAACCTAACTCAAAACTAACCTAACCCAACCTAACTAATCTAATCAAACCCAACTTAAAGGTTAGGTTGGATTAGGTTAGNTTAGGTTAGGTTGAGTTAGGTTAGGTTGAGTTAGGTTAGGTTGAGTTAGGTTAGGTTGAGTTAGGTTAGGTTGAGTTAGGTTAGGTTGAGTTAGGTTAGGTTGAGTTAGGTTAGGTTGAGTTAGGTTAGGTTGAATTAGATTAGGTTAGGTTAAGTTGGGTTAGGTTAAATTGGGTTAAGTTGGGTTAGGCTAGGTTGGGTTAGGTTAGGTTATAGTGGGTTCATAAGTTTCCTGTGGGATCGCTAGCAAGCCTATGATGACACTGGCTATTTTCTCCCATAGAAAAACAATGGAAACTTCAAACTCATATATCTCAAAAACTATGCATTTCCGACTGATATATATGGGTATCATTGCACTTCTCTAATAGACTACTATCAATTTCTATTACTGACTTTGCTGGGCGCCATATTGGACTTTTGTAAAAATTTGCCCGATTTTCTTGCAAAAATATTGAAGAACTGCTTGTCTGTATCTTCCTTAATTATATGTGCTGACCACTGCCTTCATCCCAATGCTTGAGACCAGTTCAGCCACTTCAGGGACTCCAAACGCCAACTCCAGTCACATGGCTAGCCATGTGTTTACTCGCCCAGAGAGAGCTTGCGCTTGCTCCTCCCATTAGAAGCTTCTTGAGCTGAAACAACGAAATCCTCTGTGGGAAGTAATTACGAATCAAGATGCATGAGAGAGCCAATGGAAGCTTCAGATAACTTCAGGGCTGAGATTTCAACTTCGGCAATGCAAGAAGTGCATTTAGACTTGAGGTCGCCCGAAACTTAGTCATAGATTCGATGTATGGAGAAGCTACATAATTCTCGTACAAATCAAACTAAGCCAGCGAGGTCTTCCGTGATTAAGATACGTTTGCCATCGTCTGCAACCCTGCCTACTTTCTACCTAACAGTTTTCAATGGACTTGGGAGGACGACCAGAGCCTTCAACCTAGGCTAATTTCCGCCTATCTGTTTTGTTAAAGCGTGACAGAAAATGGATAAACATATAAATAAACAAACCGATAAATACACGTCGGTCTTTATTTTTTTATAGATAACACTTTGTTTAACCGTATGAGGCCGGTATGAGGCAGTTTGCTCCCATAGAAAAACAATGGGAACTTCAAAGTTATGTAGCTCAAAAACTAAGCATTTGCGATGAAAACGTTATTCATCTAAACAGTCTTAATTTACCCAGTTAACATACTAAAGACAAGAAAAATGAAAGAAAAGTGAGTTAGAGTAAAATAATGTGAAGGCTTCTGCAGATACGGTAAAACATAACAATGTATGGTGAAAAAACAATAGCCAGGAAAGGTTAAATAAGCGTTTTAATATATTCATTGTATTTAGAATTGGTACCGAAATATTAATTTATGCGAAACTATAAAATTAATTAGTTACCAAGGTGTCGAGGCCCTAGGGACCTTCTATGTACTAGTCTTTATTGACTAGAGTACCGGTACTTCATTAATTTTAGGGCTGTTCCTACGAGACGCCGACCCATTATTTGGTTCTAATTAATTTAAATTTTTCTGCAATGATTTACTCGAGTGTCTATCGTAGTAGCAACGGTATGCAGAGCGCTGCATACACAGTATATTATACGATAATGGGTTATGTTGCTTGCCCAAATTCATCACTGCACACTTTTCACTTGTTCCGTTGCGGCGCATCACCGTCGAGGGTATTAGCGCCCCTTCACTGCACACCACTTGACAATACAGGTACCGGGCGAATACTTACTTGTTATTGATGAGGCGCATCACCGATGTAGGCATTAGCGCCCCCACTCCGCTGGGCTCAACAGCTTCACAACTCCTTCAGCAGGTCCACAGAGGCAAGAAAAGACCGGGGCGAATGTTGCGCCCCAGATTCAATACGGCGGCGTTTNCGTTTAACCGAGCCAGCCTCGGACAGTCTGAGTGTAATTAATTGATCGGATCATCCGTATTATACGGCGGCTCTGCGCTGACCTTCCTGATGTTTGATGACGGCAAGATTAAATAAATGTAGGAGGATTAACTGCAGCTCTGTGATGGACGAGGCCGCACGATTCCCTTGGAAATTCTTATCGAATTGTCTCTTATTTATAATAGTTGATGAAGATAAAGTTTTGCCTGACATGAAAACTTAAAAACTTCGCTATTTCGGTGGCATCCGCAACTACTGTATGGCAGCTGCTAAAATTATGAGAAGCAGTGTGTTGTTTTCTTCTCTGAAATAATTGAAACGGGGGTTTCGAAAAATCTATTTTAAATTCTGGCAAAATGTGCTTGATGGTTCTTCACAAATAAGACCATTGCTTGAATTGCAGGAACAGTCAAAATACACTTATAATTAAGAAATAAGCCTGTCTCGAAAAAATTATTGGAATAGCTTCATAACAGCGGGTGAGGGCTTATTTCCTTGTATCACACTCAATCGCTTAAACATGTAAACATATTAAATATACGTATGCACGGCCCCCACGTGCAAGGGAACGCTATAGATTACGTCCTTCTCCTTTTAAACTTCAAGATTTCTTTCCCTTCGTGCCCCCCTTGTTTCCTACCTCGTACCCTTATTAATCTTTCCTACTGCCTTCTTTTCCAGGCTGCCTCGCTCAGGGCATTTGCTCCTCGTTTTAACATGCAATACTCTTGACCCCATCTTTCTGCCTCGCCCTCTTTGGAAAGCGAGTAATGCTGAGGGTTGCGGGGATTGAACTATGAGCTTATAATAAATAAGGAAAAGAGCGTCCCACGCATACGGTGCGCATCTCAAACAATGCGAGCTGTCAGTTTCCACGAGGACCCAAGTTGTGATTTGTATTACGGCAGTAGCTTGGGGAGGGCGGCAGCCTGAGCCTGTTGGTGGGACTCTTACCAGCCATCTAATCCAATCTGGAAGGTAACATAAGGCAAGAACAGCATTTTAAGTAGCAGTGTTATGGTATTTTGAAAATACACCAAATTGACATGCATGCAAGACGGATGTATGAAGATAATGAATAGTACATAGTTTAACTTATATTCATGACACGGTGTAGATAAGATTAGATTGCTTTCCTAAGTAACAGCGCAGTTATTGTCCGTTTAATGAGCTGTAGGCAATCTCCAGTACCTTCAAGTCGGCTTTGAAGTAACTGAGCACTCAGTCCATAGAGTGCACCGAGGACAATTTTGATAAAGTCAAGAAAAAAACACGAGTGAGGTTGTGGCATAAGGTCTCCTTGAGTTATCGGAGCCGTTACACCTCTACAGCGGCACCACATCTATTACGACGCAATCTGTTCATGACTTCAGCACTGACGAATCAAATAGGTTAGGCTCACCAGCCTGGCTGGTGATATGAGCGAAGAATTCTGATATGTTTATAAGTAGTAGCATTTTCGGTTACATGAATAGAAAATAAGCATAATAAACATTACAGCTCTATAGAAGTTATTGTACTAAGTGACATCATTGGGAGGTAAATATCTAGATAAATTAGGTTATCACAACTTTTAAGGCAAAAGCTGTTCTATTTCAGTTTCATTTTGTGCTGGGCTTTACACTGAAATAGTTATTCTCATTTCGCCTGATATTGTTCATTGCGATGGTATTTACTGGGAGACGGTAAAGCATACATTCTAGGAGGTGACCCCGAGCATTACCTAACTTTACTCACCACTACATGAATATGAGATTTCTGGATGCTGTAAAAATTGATATCTATCCGCAATCAATCTTCAGTTATTAATTCTATTTTATGTTTAATCCATTGTCATATTTACGAGAAAATTGTCCATTTCCAAGAGGCACATCAAGTCATGCAGCTATGAAAAATGAGTATGTTTTTTTCTATAGCCTATGACAGCCCACAAATAAAATTTTATTGGTGGAGGCCATTTATTAGGAACTGAATCATCCTATTTTTTGAATCAGAAAAGAAACTTGAGATATCAGGTTAGTGCTTTCTTGTAGCTAAGAAACATTAGCAATATGTGACGTCAGGGGGCAACGATAATAAATTTCATGCTCAATAAAGATCGTATAAAAAATTAGGCATCAGCTTAACATTGGGACGCTGGAATTTACACCGTAAACTTAATTAATACTCCAGACTGTATGTTTATGTATCGTTAATGATTCATTTTAATTTAACGAGTTAACTACCCGAATGATTACAGATATGGAACTCATTATATTCAAGAAACAGGAACAACATTCGTTTCTTGACCAATGTGGAGCTTTATCCTGTTAATTCATTCATTTCTCCAGTCAATTTATTCATTTATCCAGTCAATTCATTCATTTATCCAGTCAATTCATTAATTTCTCCAGTCAATTCATTCATTTCTCCAGTCAATTCGTTCATTTATCCAGTCAATTCATTCATTTATCAGTTCACTAAGAATCAGGAAAAGTTAATTGGAACGTTTCATTAAGCTCTCTACCAACATGCTGGCCACACAACTGCACCCTATAAAAAAAACAGCTGCACTAGTTTACTCTTCGTGCCTCGTATGTGTATACATATTTAGAGACCGGATTTAAGGGAATAATTTTGAAAGGGCTTAAAAGGCATAAAAACAATATGCCTTCATGGATAATGGCATAAAAATATGCCTTTAAACAATAACTGCATATAGGCATATACGTAGATAAAACAATGACTGCATACTTCGGTTCCTTGTTCGTTTCGCTCCAGTTCTTAATACGTCTCCTTGCTATTAACAACTTTCCTTATCTTCAGTAAAACTACTACTTAACTATGCCTAAGAAAGTGAAAACTGCCAAAGAAGTGGTTGGTCCTTGCGTTACCGAAACTGGAGGAGTTTTTGTTAATGTTGGTGACCAACTAAAGATTACTTCCAGTGTGAGGGCCCGGATCTGTGAGTACTGACAACCTTCTAGCTATCTGAGGTACTCAGTCTTTCAGCACCTACAGTACGTTACCTTTGATTATGCAAATACAATATTTTAAAATTTTTTTTCAATATATGTGTCAAACATTTAAAATGTTAATAGTAAGTTAGTGCACAGGTATGTTATACCCATAAAAACAAATATAGAAAAATAAAACACAACCATTTCTCACGTTTTGGCAACATTTGCTTACCGCACGGGGTTCTGCTGTTACGCCAGATTATGCAACATCACTCTCTAGTCAACATGGGCAAGAAAAGCTGTCTAACCAGTGAAGAATAGATCAAAGTGACCTCGTTATTGGCTTCTGGTAAGACAGCACTCGCAGTTTCCAAGGAATTACAGCGTGATCACCGAACAATTAAGGCTTATGCAATTGAAGGTAAGGTCAGCCGGGAAACTCTGGTAGAGCCTCTACAAGGAAATTGACTGCTCGGGATATGCGACATTTGAAGGTTTCTATGGCTAGAAAACAATTTTCTACAAGTAAGGCGATATTTGAAGACGCTGGAGCCCCAATACTAAGCAGAATGACAAGATGTGAGGTTCTGCACAAGCTAGGGAAAGTGAAAAAGGCAATTAAACGACCATTTCTAACAAAAACTCATAAAGAAAATAGGGTCAATTGGGCTGAAGAGAACGTGAAAACTGATTTTTCCAATGTCATATTTACTGAGGAATGCAGAGCCACTCTTGATGGTCCAGATGGATGGGTGCTCCATGACCGACCTCAACAGACTCGGCTTAAGCGTCAACAAGGTGGTGGAGGTATAATGCTTAGGGCCGGGATAGTAGATGGCACCATTATTGGTTCATTTGAAGTGGCAGAACGAGTTAAACTGTATGCAGAAAAGTACTGCCAGTTTCTTGAAGCCAACTTGATTCCATAGCTTGAGGAGCGGACTATCGCACGCAGATCTAAATTGGTATTTCAGCACGAAAACGCTCCCTCACACCGAGCACGGGACACTACTAACTGGCTTGCGGTTGGAGGATTTGAATCAAAAAGGATTATGACCTGGCCAGCGAATAGCCCCGATTTAAATCCCATTGAGAACCTCTGGGCAATGACAAAAAGGAAGGTCTATGAAGGTGGTCGGCAGTTTTCGAGCAAAGTAAGCCTGTGGAATGCAGTAAAAACAGCTGCAGATTCTATTCCATCATCTGAAATATCAAACCTGACAGAGTCTGTTGATAATCGCCTTATAAAAATCATGAAAAATGGAAGCTTCCATGTTCAAAATTAACTTATGTTTACCACTACTGAACACTCATTTCAGTGTTTAATGAATTGTTTTGGTCTGTTTACATTGGCAACAAGCCATACATTTAGTTAATATTGATATTTCAAAGTAAGACACTCATCTTGAATAATAAAGTAGAAAAATTCTATTTGCATAATCAAAGGTAGCGTACTGTATAATCACTATAGCTGGGGTGGGAATATTCTTCGGCGAATGATTGGGATCGGGGTGCCAGATGATTTGGTGATGTGCAGGATAAGGAGACACTCAGTGATACTGACAGAGTTCACTATTGTAGTCGCTGTGATGAGGTTGCGGGTATTATGCAACTTATATACGCGGGACCTGTATGAGCGTGTCACGCACTGGTGCGGCTCCCCTTCATAGGTTTACGCCAGGGAATGGCACCGTGCAAGTAATGCAAGTAATATCGCGCTGACACACCAGAAACAAGTTTGTGACGGTGAATTCAAGACATAGAAGGCAAGGAATATGTGCATATACCTAATTATAGAAGAGTGCCCAATCGTTAATGTTTTGTTTTCCATAAATAGTGCACCGGTTGAGGGAAAAAAAAGGATATAGGTTGAACAGATACATCGAGTCTTCTTATGAAAATGTCATCAAGGCAATCCTTGAAGGCATCAAAGGGAAGAGAGTCTGGGTATCCATCGACGAAACATCAGTTAGCAAGGGTCGTGCTATTGCTAACCTATGGTATTTGTTGGAGTCCTCAGGGAGACGTAGCAAGGGAATTTTTAATTTTAACCTCGGCAGTCGTTGAGCATATAAAGGGCACTACGATTGTCCAACTCATCAATTCTTCAATGTAACCCAGATAACAATTTGACGTTGATTCTACGTAAATGAGACCTGAAACAATGTGCTGACAACGTTGTGACAACTTCCACAGCTCCTTGACAATGTCAAACCAGAGCAGATAACGTTGTAGCACGTCGAGCCACGGCTCATCACATTGAGATTTAAGCCTACGTCGTTTGTTAGCGGGGAATTAGCATGGCCCCATGAAATCTCGTACGACTGCCCTGCTCTTCCCAACGGAAGCAACTCCGTACATGAACAAGGCTGCACGGTGCCTGAGGGTTCTGTATCCCAATATAATACGTGTAGCCTGATTGGCCTATGGAATCCACAGGATTTTCGAGGAGGTCAGGCGTCTTTTTCCGACTGTGCATCGTCCTATTGCGAATGGGAAGAAATTTTTCTGACGACTCCTGCGCAGACTATCCTTTTGAAAGAGCTCAAGCCGAACCTGGCGTTTCTTCCTCAGCCAATTCCGACTCGTTGGGAACTTGGAAATCTGCTGCTCTCTATTATGCAAACCACTACGAGGACTTCAATCAAGTGGTATCTCTTGTGGACCCCAACGAAGCCGCAGCCATTCAGATTGTGCAGGAAATTACGGGAAGTGATAAAATCAAAACTACCTGGCCTATGTGAAAGCTCACTTTGCTCGTGTCATCAACAGTATTGTAATTCTAGAAACCCGTGAATTGAAAATGAATGGAGGCATTGAACGAGTTTGACTTTATTCTTCGTCATTGAAGTTCTACCTATGGAACTACTGGTGCTACTGTCAAATCGAAGGGTCAACGAGTTAATGCTGGCAACGCAGGTCTGGTCGAACTCCGTCAGATTCGAGGCATTCTTGAGAGAAAATCCGGAAACTACCAGAGTCGTTACAACCCGACAGAATTAACAGCTTCTTTGTATGCCCCTCCAACGTCACAGTTTTTCTGCTTTTCGAAATATTTTAACTGATAAACGCTTAAATCTTACCCCTTACAGTTTGAAGAAACTATTAGTTATTGGCTCATACGAATGTAACAACCCCAAATAAATTAATAAAACTTCGCCGTGTTTGGGCTTCAATCCCTAAAGTTCGAAGTATTGTGACGGCGCCAATGCACAGAAGATGTGATGCGCCCTTGATAGGTTATAAATACTGGCTGGAAAATACAGCAGCCACATCATAGCACTGCCCACAACCACCCGGTCGGTGCAGCGCGGGTGTGGCACTCAATCCCGCTAGAGGACCTGTCTACACTAAAGGTCTAATATATCTAGAATTCTTGTGCAAGAGACATTAGCATAGTGCACCAATGTAGCCATCATATAGTGCTATAGACTACCTGATAGTAATGTCAGTGATAACCTGTGCTATATACTGTGAATATATGGAATACAAGTAATCTGTGTCTTACTGCCAGTGACTGGCGATCCTACGGTTGTTCGTGTAGATAGTGAGAATCCAGCAATATCCCCGATACAAGTGATAGGAGCTCACAACAGACATACCTACAGCTATTACAGAGAGTATCTGCAAGCAGTTCTAACTGAGAACACTTGTACGATATGATAGACACTTATGCTGGTGAGGCTTGCCAAAGCATCGGCAACGCGAACCAGTGTACCTAAGCCGTACAGGGCCGGTTTGGAGGTTACTTAGCAAGACCCCAACGTGCGCCGGCACAGTATTATAGCAGCAGCATTATTTAGGCAGGACTTAATAGCCAACAGGGGTGGGCGGAAGTTGATTTTTACATCGTCGGATCATTAGCTGCTTTTGCAACACCATTATTAATTGTAATTTTTTTTTCTCATAGAATTTTTTTCATCCCTTATTTGCACCGATACACACTTTCCTAATGCGAATTATTTTTTTTAGGAGCTTCCTGTTCGGTAGGCCTACTCTTTACGTGTCTCTTTTCTTCTACTATCGTACTGTCACTTCTTCTGGCCGTTCTCATCAGCCAGCGCTGGCCACTTCGGCGTTCAGTAGGTACGGGAGGCTACAGAGAGCGTATGCTCTGTGGTCTCTGTCCAGACGTTCGCAAAATACCAAATGACGGTGCAGGGTCTGGGACAGAATGTCTCTCTCTCCTAAAATCTCCGAGCATGAGTATTTCTTTGGAACGCTACTATTAATCTATTAGATATAGTCCGTCAACTGAGGAAAATCTACCAAATAAAGTACCCGCTTAACGATCTGCAAATTTATCTGCCGCACAAATTAAACATTAGCTACTATAGTTGTTTCACGAAACTGGGACTATATGCGAAATTCAATGGTACGTCACTCCTTGGACCACAAATAAAACTTCAAGCACTAACAGAAAATAAAATAACTTGACGATAGAAAATGTTGTTAATTACTTTTCATCGTTATTCACACTTCAAACGAAATGGCACGAACGAAATATTAAAGCATATCGTTTCGCCTTTTCATGCAGCGAATTGACGCTGGCAAACAAGCTTCGAGTGGAAATACGTACTAACATTATAGGTGCGATCTGATTCTCGGTTTGATGATGCAGATTCTTCAAAAGTATCTCCCGTAATCAGGATACAGAATTCAATCCCATAAGCAGTTGCGACTATGCGTTCCGAACCTACAAAATCGACATTCAGGTTGCACATGCAATAGGGTCCTAGCTACTGACGGCGCTATAGATAGAAGAGCATTAAAGTCTTACACAGTATAATGCTTGGTTACTTCATAGCTCCTTCTTGGTTTGTTTTTAGTTTGCATTTTGTGGTAGAACTTACATAGTACCACGCCCCTCCAGAGCAGTACGGAATAAAGAGAAAAAAGAAAGGAGAAATAAAAAAGCAGAGGGGAAAAATCTACGCCAAAGCGATGGTCATCAATGCCCACAAGCATGATCGATGGCTGCTGATATGCGGAGCTTAAATATATAGATGGAGCTGAAGTGAGAAGAAGTCAGCTTAAAATGGCCCGGGAAGCTTTGGCCGTTAAGTGCTTGTGACTCGTGGAGAAGGAGTTCATAGCTGTGGAGGATGTCTCTCCCAATGTATGTCAAGACGATTTGTAAACTAGTTGACCGACTCCGCACCAACAACATCGGAAGGGAGTCTATTCCAAATGCTGACTATGAAATAGGGAAAGAACTGCTGACTTAAGGTTGTTCTTCGAGCTTTATGCTTNGCGATCATTGGGGTCTCTTTCAAAGAGTCCCGTTATAGTTACGTCGTTGAAGCCATTCAAGTACTTGAATGTTTCTATTAGTTGCCCCCTGAGTCGTCTTTGCTCGAGAGAGTTCTGTCAGGCGACGTTCGTACGGCTTGTTTCTCAATTGAGGTATCAATTTCGTTGCTCTGCGTTGGACTCTTTCCATGTTATCGATATCTTTACAGAGATGTGGCGACCAGAATTGAACAGCAAATTCTAAGTGGGGCCTCACTAAGGCCTTGTACGAGGGAACGATGATGTCCTTGGACTTGTATTCGAAGTTTCTGGTGATGAATCCGAGTACTCTGCTTGCCATTTCCACACTCTTGTCAACTTGCCGACTGTGCTGTAGTTTGTTTGTAATAGTGATTTCTAAGTCACGTTGTTGGGTGACAATAGCCAATTCCGTCACATTCATTTTCAATGGGGTGGAAGAGTTCACCAGCCCTACGTGCATTACTGAGCATTTGTCGACATTAAAGTTCATCTGCCACATTGCGCTCCATTCCATGAGGTGGTCAAGATCTTGTTGGAGCTCAGCTCTTTTCATTGTAGGATGACATAGTTTTATTGAATTAAAAAAAAAAGTGAATCTCACAGGCTTAGAACAATTATGAGAAGTCAAAATTCAACAGCTAATACGAAAAACGCAATCCTGAAAATTTCATAGGTAAGAACGCGGGAAAAATCCCAAGGAGCATAGTACTGCTGAGAGCGCTTGCTCCGTGTAAACGGATCGTGTAGGCGGTCTACACGTTAGTCTTTTTAACGTGTTCTGTCAGCAACTTGTCGGAATGTTTTCTTGAGTCTGTAAACACAAGTGTGGGCCTACCAAAACGTATTTCTTAAGATGTTAGCTGTCAAGTTCAGTTGGCTCAATTTCGCGACACAAGTAAGGAGCTTTTACGCTTCTTCTAATTTGCACTGAATTACTGACAAAGCTTGGGACTTCTCTACTGTTTATATGACACCGCAGCGCGTATTCGTACGTCCTGTTGAAAAGGCAAAACCGTAGGCCGGCCTGATGTGTATGACATGAGAAAACGCGCCAAGTCAGAGAAAAAGTCTAGGATAAAGGTCATACATTAGTCATACGTGGAATATCTGTACTTGAGGTGGGTCCTGGTGACCATACGTGACCCGGATGAGAGAAACCAGGTGGCCATTTTTTTCTATTCATGTGTTTGGATCGCCAGAACCAGCGTTTGTTTGTTACAAGAGGCGGGCAAGCGCAAATTTCATCAAGTCTAGCCTGGATACTGAAGCAAAAAATCCATGCTATCTTGTATAAAGTAAAATCCGCCTTAACTTTGCATCAAGTGTATAAACGATTGGGTCTTATCAATAGTTAAACCATTGATTTTATGCAGGGTTATATTACTTTTTATATTACAGTGTACACACAGGCAACGATTTCAGATCTATAAAATAAAAGGTATGTCGAAGTGAAATCGTTCATCGAACTGATAATTACTCAATGATACTGCTCGAATCTCATTAAAGCTATTAACATAAATTTCTGTTCAATTTATTTGCCTTAGGTTCTAACGAAACGAACCCACGAGTTACGGAAGTACTAACCTAATACTTGAGCAATCTGAGTGTGCCAACGGTGCAAGGCAACGGTAACGACAAATTCAAATTGGTTCTGAAACCATTATTTTCTTTGTATCAGCACCAAAATCTAATCATTATAGTGCCTTTTGACAGTAATAACAGCTTCTGTAATTTTCTTGAAAGTCTGTACATAACTATTTGAGTTATGTTCCTAACAAACATTCTGAAAAATATTAGTCAAACACATAACAGACCAACCGGTCATTACCAAAATTCAATCGTTTATGCCTTTCAGCATTACTAACAATTCATTTAAATTTTTTAAAGATCCGTTCATAACTTTTCAAAGAATTTGCTAACGCACATAAAATCAAACACAGAAACAAACAAAAAACGATACACAACTCGTCACAGAAATATGGTTTTTTACTCTTTGTAATGTAATGTAAGTTTAATGTAAGTTTAATCAAAATCCGTCCACGAGTTTTTGAGTTAGGACATTAAGAAAAACGCGGCAGACAAACAAACGGAGGATATCGGATCTTCACCGAAAGTGAATCATCTGTTACTGCTAACAAACTTAACAATCCCTGTAAATGTCGTAAAGATCCGTCCATACCGTTTTGAGTTTTCTTTATGACAGACAAAGAAACAAACAGACCAACTCGACGAAAACATAACCTCCTCAGCGGAGGTAATGACGGTAGCAAGCACAATACATATCACTGAAGTGTAACATGCAGTTGGCAAAAAAAACACAACGTAGTGGTGAATGGGAAACAAAATCAGAGACATTGTATACAGACACAACCCCGTTTTATATACATGCCTGCAGTATAGTCCGGCTATTTACCTCCGCCAAAGAAGTTATGTTTTCTTCGGGTCTATCACCAAGATAACTCAAAAAGTTAGGGACGGATTTTGACCAAAATGACAGGGATTGTAAAGTATGTTAGGAGGAACAGATGATTAACTCTTGGTGAAGATCCGTCCATCCGTTTGTTTGTTTCTTCTGCCTCATTTTTTCAAAGCCATAACTCAAAAAGTTATAAGCGGATTTTATCAAGTTCATATGAGTTGTTAGTAATATCACTAAGAGTAAATGACCAATTTTTTGTGATGATCCGTTTGTTGGTTCGTTTGTTTGTCACTGTCTTTAATTTTATGCTTGTTAGCACAACAATTCTAAAAATAAAGAATGGATCTTTATGAAATTTATGGGGATTGTTAGTAATGTTAAAAGATGTAAATGATTGAATTTTGGTGCAGATCGGTTCGTTCGCTGGTATGTTTGACTCGTGTTTGTCATAACGTTTGTTTGCAGTATAACTCAAAAGTTATGAACGGATCTTCAAGAAAATTGCACAAGCTGTTATTACTATCAAAAGACACAAATGATTAGATTTTGGAGTTGATAAAAAGAAAATTAAGGTTTCAGAGCCAAGTTGAATTTTTTTGCTACCGTTGCATCGACTCGCTTGGCGGAGGTATGTGCTCTCAAAGTGCTCTAGTTCTGTCTGTTTTTAGAAAGAATGATTACTTACATTGACACGGTTCACATGCATTATTGCCACGGTCAATGAAGATTTGTTTTTGCCGGCGTTTGTCCTCCTGCCGGTCTGTTTGTCAGTAATATAACTCAAAAAGGTAGAGACAGGTCTTCAATCTTCATAAAATTTGTAGGAACTAGCATGAGCAGGAATCACAGAATGTGACGAGGATACTCACTGGGACAAAAATCGAACTTAGCCGTGACCGTATATCGGTGCATGACGTCACATCGGCCAGCTGGAGTATTTGAGCGTGGAAGCAAAAACCTACAGTAAGTTGGTTGTGCTCTTAAGCTTAACCAAAAATATAAGTAATGTTGTGTTCTTCACTCGAGAGAAACCACAAGTACAGTTATTACTCAGACTTCCTGTAATAGACGAAATCTATCTGACGGTGTGGTGCGTATGGGCGCAGCTCAGACCAATCGCTATACCCAGGAGTGGGAAGTTGACTGAATGGATCAACACGATAAATATACGGCGATGCGCTAATATTTTGTGAAGAGCATTATAAATTGAATATGAAGTGCAACAAAGGCTCCTTTTCTGAGAAGAAGGTAAGTCAGGGCGCCATACCTAGCTGCAAAGATTTTGCCTGTGATGTGGCGAAGCCTCAACTGCAATTTTCTATTAATAATTATCGCCTGCGAGCGAATCGAGAGCCCTGCAGGATACTCTTTTTGTTTGCAGTTCGCTTGCTTGTCTCTTTGTCTGTTCACCCGAAGAGAGGCAGGAGTTGAGCCATCATCACAATCTTTATCAGGCGGCCAAGTAGGATGACTAAGATGTGAAAAATGGCAAAAATCTAGAGTTAGCTGGCAATTAAAATGGCAGCATTAAATTTGTAACTCCTCATCTGCCTCTCACCGCGGGTGATGGTCTTACGCCACGGGGAGTTCTAGTTAATAATTATGTTAGTTGTTCAAATAGTATATGTTCATTTCATTTATATGTGTATTTAAGGTCCTGAGGTTTGCATTTGGCAACGTTTTAGCGATATTTTACGAAATATTCGTATCCTGTTCAGCTGTTCCGTTCATCGACGTGACATCACTGATAGCATCACTTTTCGATGCTGGTTACGCTTGAGTTCTCCCGTTACGCTCTTTGCTTTCTGGGTAAGACCGTCACGTGGTACGCATGACTGAATGGGTTATAATCTGGCTGCCCGTTGCTCTGGTTATCTATATATATATTTCTCTATCTGTTAGCGATTTAACCGAAAAACTAATGGACAAATTTTCATTTAACTTGCAGAAACTGTTAAAATGTTACGATGAACACATGATCCAAGATTGATGATGATCTCAAATTCATCCGAGATTCTGGACTGTTTTGCAATTTTTGTTATCAAAGCGTTGGTTGGCGGAGCTAGGTCTGGATTCTCGCACTGCTTCTCCAGTTATCAATAGTAAAAGCGTGCACATACCTTCCTAGTGGAGTCATAAATGTAGTAAACACAAGCGCATGCTCACTTCTAGGGCGGGTGCACACTAACGCAACAATAACCCAGTCACTCAACATTACGCTTTGGCAGTCAAGTTGTTGTAATTAGCTACTACCTACATAAGGCGTTTGAATGTCCTACTAAAACTATACGTCACTTCAACTTTTAAACTAACTCAAGAGATTGGAAGTATACTCAAGGCTTGACCCCTACTGCTTACCACAGCGTATGTACTGCAGGAAATTACTTCTCTTTTAGACATTTTTTCTAGCGGTATACAGTAGCCCTGTGCAAGTGGAAGAGTTGTCCGCTGCACCGTATTTTTTCTAGCGGTATACAGTAGCACTGTGCAAGTGGAAGAGTTGTCCGCTGCGCCGTATTTTTTCTAGCGGTATACAGTAGCCCTGTGCAAGTGGAAGAGTTGTCCGCTGCGCCGTATTTTTTCTAGCGGTATACAGTAGCCCTGTGCAAGTGGAAGAGTTGTCCGCTGCGCCGTATTTTTTCTAGCGGTATACAGTAGCACTGTGCAAGTGGAAGAGTTGTCCGCTGCGCCGTATTCGGATGTAAAATTGTGTGGCGGTGCAATTTTCGCGTTATCGAGTGCACTCGCCTTTATTTAGTGCGACAATCTGCAGTTACTGCATCAGCCGGTACGTGCTGCATCCCTAAGTTATGTAAATGAGCATTTTTTTTACATATCAAAGCTCATTCACAGGCTACAAATGAGTTTTAAGCTGTTTATATAATCATTACTCTTAATCAACGCTCGATATTTTATTCCGCGGTCAAAAACTTTACCTTCCTGCGGCGCGGGAAAGAATTCTGCACTTAAAATTAAAGTCAACATTGTTCATCCCAGAATCAAAAATGACCGTAAAAAATCAGAGAACGTGATCGCAAAAGGTAGCTAATCGAGATTTGCTAAGAATTCGCATAGCTCGCAGAATTATAGTTCTCGACCCCTGAATTATAGACCGCGATTGCCATTTTCTTTATTAAAGTTGAATTATTTACTGGCTAGCAATCGCATTCTCTGAAATTGAAAATGTTCCTTTGAAAAACAAAATTGTTTCCCGCCCTACTGGAACGCCAAATTTTGCATCACGGAATAGTCCTGATCGAGGAATAAAATCCCAGCACTGCTATTGCTACATACATACACGTGTTCTGTAACGTACATATGTTAGTAAGCACCGCCTACGATATCATAATCATCATCCAACACTAATTTACTGTTGAATTGCTCATTACAGCTGCTCATGACACTTCGCAAATCATTCGAGTTCTAACAACTACATTGTAAAATTTACGCTTAAGCAGACCTTGAAATCACGTTGAGCTCAAACCTTCGAATTTTAGGGCAAATGGCCAAGCCTAAACATTTTACATGGAGCGCAAAGGAAACTTTAATTTGAGCTCTTACCCACCTCTGTTTGCTACCCATATATGCAAAAACTGCTGTCAGTTTTGCTTGCACACTCTGTAGCTCAATTTCCCACTGTAGAACCTTAGATAATAAAAATATAAGGGGCGTTATAATTGTCAATTCCCATAACCTATTTCCAACTCCTCTTTTGCTTTGAACTGGCTACCCATTCATTTTTAAACGGTGCGTTCGTTTCCATCGATGTTACAATTTCCATTTTGTAGCTAAACATTTTTCTCCGGCGTAATTTCCCAAAGAGAATCATGCATAAAAAATAAGGCATCTAGGAGCCACTCCGCAGTCTGCGTAGCTCGCACTTATCTCACTCATAATAATTCTTGGAATATTCTGCGCATGCCTGACGTGAAAGCATGCTGGTTTCCGTATAAATTTTTGGCAAATGTGTATAAAAAGAAGAGCGTCATAAGGTAGCGGATGTCAATACCGTGCGTGCCCGCCGTAAAAATGCCGCCATACTTCCAATATGGCCGCCACTTCCCTGCAAGGTCG
>LQNS02020117.1:5686219-5701146 GCA_001587735.2 Parhyale hawaiensis | reverse complement strand
CAAACCGTATTGGTCGCACTTGTGAGGTGCGCATTCCGATCAAAACTGGTGGTGATGCGATAGCCACAAAGTATTCTAATAGTTTCGTAGTCCGAGGGGTGAGATTATTCAACAAAATGCCTCGTCACATTCGAAATGTCACCTGTACAGAGACTGCGAAATTTAAACACTTAGTGGACGCATGCTTACTGAAAGTGCCTGATAAACCTGCTGTAAGCGGCTACGTCAACTGTGGGGATAACTCGTTGTTAGCCACCCCGCTGGTCACGGACTGCAGCATCACCTGTGCACAAGTTGAGCGGCGTGCGTAACGTCGCCTGGACCTCGTCCGAAGTATCATCAAAGGTATCAAAGGTAAGGTATCATCATCAGCAAACCATCTACATTCTCTGTAGCAAAAACATGAACATCCACTTTAGCGAAACCAGGAATATTCTCTTTAGCAAAGCATCAACTTCCCAATTACCACAGCATCAACATCCTCTTTAAGAAAGCATCACCGTGCTTTTTTAGCAAAGGATCAATATCCTCTTTAGCATAAGCGTGAACATCCTTTTTAGCAAAGCATCAACATCCACTTCAGCAAAGCGTCAGCCTGGTCGCTGCACATCAAAACACATCGTATTCTCCTGACTGCAGAATCCATCGCTGTGAGAAGAAAATTTTCCGCCTTGTAAGCAAAAATATTGAACCGGCGAGCATTCAGCGTTCCCAAAAATCTTAAGATTACGTCAGATATTTTGGCGGACTGTTTCGGAAAAGCAGCGATTGCCGTGGTTTGCTTTTTGCGTGCGCTCTAAAATTGAAACAAAAGCTCTACACGCTATTTAATCCGGATTAGTGGCCAGGCCGTCAAAAATGATAGCATGCTCTCTGAAAGGGAAAATTTTATAAAATGGGTAGGTGCCGGTGGTAAAACCATAGACTACACCATCTAACCTAACGCTCCATTACCCATATTTTCGCAAGAGAGATGTTACAACTGAGTCCTAAAGTGCCACGTAATAACTACAAATATATTTCGGGCGATATTTTACTTGAGATATTGTGGTGATAAAGTGACACTCAGTAATGATTTCCGATACAAGACTGGATCTGTTTTAAAACTTGCATAAATTAACAATAAGAGGTACCGTATGTCAAAATATATTTGTGTATTTTGCATTAAATGTTCAAAAAACATTTTTTGTAGGAAACTGGTTGCGACCTTGTCATAATTAGTATTATATATAAAGAGTCCCATAACCACGGGCGTAACCGCCAAAGGGGACGGGAGGACGTATCCCCCAAGTTTCACACTGGAGGGGTCAGTATATATTTTGTCCCCCTCAACTTTTCGTCTTGAGGTTAAGTTTTAGCTGTCCTCTTACGGCTCACTCAGGGAGCGTAGAAAAATGCCCCGCATCAAAGATGAGCACATACAACGAAAGTAAAACAAACGCGTCATTTTATTTTATTTTATTTTCGATAAAATTCGTTTTGTCCACATTTTGCTTTGCAAGACACGAGTCCTGCATGAAGTCTCATTACAACCGCAAAATACATGATACCTATATGATATTTAACCCGCGCAAATAGCGCAACCCGCATGGTATTGTAACTCCCAGCTATTTGGCAGGCTTTTAAATATAACGATGTCAGTCAGTGTTGCTATATACCGTTCAAATTGGCAGAACCCGCTAGCAGGGCAAGCGAATTGAAGGTGTGCTCATTGACCCCAAAACTCTAGAGGACTCCTTGACGTGTCTTCCTGTTCTCGAGTGCTTGGAAAACTCAACAAGCTATTACAGTGCCCCAATCTCAGTTCTGCAGGGATACTTGAAAGCGCAGACGCGGTTCATACGCAGCCGTTGTCCCTGAGAAGCCAGACGTAGTAACGTCCTTTGAAAAGCAGGCAGCGTCTTTAAATCTGCACCCTCTAACAGTCCCGCGCGCTCGTAGAGTACCGAAGACGCTCGACCCAGGACAGTCAGACGCGTTACGTCGCGGTTCAGTAGAAGAGCACTAGCGCCCACAACATTACTCCATGTTGGACGCTTCAGCATCTCAGCTGAAGGAATCTTTCAAAACCAGTGATTAGCTGATTACGCGCACTGGCGGATACAGGGGGGCAATCATGGCATTTGCCCCCCCCCCCCTCAAGAAAAATTTTCGAGGGAGGCATTCAATACAGAATGCCCAGCCACGAGAAATGATAATGACCATGCTTTAACAATTTGAATGATATGAAATGAAGCGTTCGGACACGGAAATATAATACATTATTTTATCAACATTGGTTGTACTGAGCCCATTTATCTCTTTGCTCTACATGAGTTTTGTTAGTTTGTGAAAAATCATTCACATACTGAGAGTCACCAGCTGATATAGGTTGCTGCCACTCGCCGCCAGAATGCGACAAGAGGGACCTGAATATGATTCGTGCTGCTTTGATCATCAGCAGCAATTTCCCAGGTAATTAAACTCACCTACTACGTGTTACACGCATTACTAAGAATAACAATGGCTGCAAATCACTGGTTCTTGTGTCAAGAGAGTAGAGTGAAGTATTGGTACATCAGAATAGCTGTTGTTATGCGTTATGACAGGCAGCACATAGACTCCAAAATAGTTTAATACTTTTATCATGGCTGCCATTTACTGATGTATCAGTGACCATAGCTCTACCTCTAGGGAATGCAGGGTCACTGGCGTGCATTCATGGCATTAGCCTTTTGCACAGGATTTCTTTTTTTTTGGGGGGGGGGCCGCATTCGATACAAAGAAAGTGCCCCCCCCCCCTCGCCACTGGGATTAAAGAACTGGTACGTGAAAGAAAGCGTTTAATTGTAATGTAGCATAAGTTATTCTATTATGACTATTGGTGCTGATTTCATTTCATTGATCATTACCTATTTTCTCAGCATTCCTTGTGAAAAAAAAAATCGTCTGACGAGAGATGCCGCATATTAACACTTGAGGTTGTAGCCACCTGAAGCCAGCAGGCTGCAGGAGTATACAAGATACTGTAGCTTAGGAGTCGCTTCAGACGGTGACAAGACGTTTCTGTTTTTCGACGTCGAGCGACGTCACATTTATGTAACAACGCAGTGCACATGTTTACTGAATAAAAGTAAAATGACTAGTGCAGCAATACAATCATCTGTTCGGTATTCAGACAAGCTGGTTTTGACGTATGCGTCATTATTAATAAAAACCAATGACTTGATTGGGTGTGTGTCAGCTGTGAAACTCGCTTTAATTTCATAATTGCATCTGCCAAGGATGTTACGGTTTTTTTCTTGTTTTACTTGTCTGTTTGACTATTTGTCACCAAGATAACTCAAAAAGTTATAGACGGATCATTACAGGGATTGTTACGCATGTTAGGAAGAACAGATGACTAAGTGATTATCTATTCAACTGTGTGTTTGTTCCTTTGGCTGCCTCCTTTTTTAGTATACTAAGTCAAAGATTCATAGATGGATTATTATGAAATCTGCACAGATTGTTAGGAATATTACGAAGAGCAAATGACCACATTTTTGTGGTCATCTGTCAGTTCATTTTTTTTCTCTCTCTCTCTGTCTTTGACTTTACAGTACGTTACCTTTGATTATGCAAATAGAATTTTTTAGTTTATTTTTCAATATGAGTGTCTGACTTTGAAATATCAATATTAACTAAATGTATGGCTATGTTGCCAATGTAAACAGCCTCGCAAAATAAATATTTAGCCATTGGTTAAGTTTATCATACAATTTGCTTATCTACGAGTTTTTTACTGTTACCTCAAATTATGCAACAAGCTAATAAAAACGTCATAAACAGGAAATAAAGACAAGTGAACAGGAATATTGTTATTAAACGTCCAAAACCAAGAAATTATAACCAAAACAATTCAATAAACACTGAAATAAGTGTTCAGTAGTGGTAAACATAAGTTAATTTTGATCATGGCAACCTACATTTTTCATGATTTTTTAAGGCGATTAGCAACAGACTTTGTCAGGTTTGATATTTTAGATGGTGGTACAGAATCTGTTGCTGTTTTACTGCATTCCACAAGCTTACTCTACTCGAAAACTGCCGACCACCTTCATAGACCTTCCTTTTGATCATTGCTCAGAGGTTCTCAATGGGAATTAAATCGGGGCTATTAGCTTGCCAGGTCATAATCTTTTTTGATTTGAATCCTCCATCCGCAAGCCAGTTAGCGCTGTACCGTGCTCGGTGTGAGGGA
Organism: Parhyale hawaiensis; assembly: GCA_001587735.2. Classification (NCBI taxonomy): domain Eukaryota; kingdom Metazoa; phylum Arthropoda; class Malacostraca; order Amphipoda; family Hyalidae; genus Parhyale; species Parhyale hawaiensis. Next base: position 5,696,924 of record LQNS02020117.1, on the reverse strand, counting down.
GCGTTATCGTGCTGAAATACCAATTTGGATCTGTGGATCTGCGTGCGATAGTCTGCTCATCAAGCCATGGAATCAAGTTGGCTTCAAGAAACTGGCAGTACCTTTCTGCATTCAGTTTAAATCCTTCTGCCACTTCAAATGGACCAATAAAGGTGTCACCTACTATCCCGGCCCAAAACATTATACCTCCACCACCTTGTTGACGCTTAAGCCATGGCTGTTGAGGTCGGTCATGGAGGACCCATCCAGACACCCATCCATCTGGACCATCAAGAGTGGCTCTGCATTCGTCAGTAAATATGACATTGGAGAAATCAGTTTTCATGTTCTCTTTAGTCCATTTGACCCTATTTTCTCTATGAGTTTCTGTTAGAAGTGGTCGTTTAATTGCTTTTTTCACTTTACCTAGCTTCTGCAGAACCTCACATTTTGTCTTTCTGCTTAGTATTGGAGCTCCAGCGTCTTCAAATATCGCCTTACTTGTAGAAAGTTGTTTTCTAGCCATAGAAACCTTCAAATGTCGCATATCCCGTGCAGTCAATTTCCTCGTAGAGGCTCTATCCGGAGTTTTCCTGTTGACTTTACCTTCAATTGCATACGCCTTAATTGTTCGGTGATCAAGCAGTAATTCCTTGGAAACTTCGAGTGTTATCTTACAAGAAGCCAATAACGAGGTCACTTTGATCTTTTCTAGACTTTTTAAACCGCATTTCTTGCCCATGTTGACTAGAGAGTGATGTTGCATAATCTGGGGTAACAGCAGAACCCCGTGCAATAAGCAAATGTTGCTAAAACGTGGGAAATTGTTCCGTTTTCTTTTTCTCTTGTTGTTTTTATAGTTACAACATACCTGTGCACTAGCTTACTATTCACATTTTAAATGTTTGTCACTTATCTTGAAAAATAAGTAAAAATTGTATTTGCATAATCAAAGGTAACGCACTGTATATTTGCCAGCAACAGAACTCGAAAAGTTATGAACGGATTTTTATGAAATATGTAAAAATCGTTATAAATGTTGACAAGCACCAATGATGTAAATTTTGATGATGATTGGTCCATCTGTAAGTGTGTTTGTCTTGTATTTGTCGGTCCATTACTGAAAAAGTTACCGATGGATAATCAAGTAACTTTATAGTGCTTTTATCACTGTCAAGAGGCACAAATTATCACATTTTGATGATGACAGAATGAAAATTCTAGTTTCAGGACAAACTTCAATTTTTCGTTACCGCTGCTCTGATCGGCGGAGGTATGCGCTGTCACAATAGGCTGCTCTAGATCATTTACTTCTTATTTTAATGGTTGCCCTTGTTAGATTTACTTTCTTTTATTCTAAAGCAGTTTTTTATCCTTCCTCTCTGTATTTTTGGAAAACGCTTGCTATGATGTTGTTATTTTCCGAATCGTCTATGATTAACAATAATTGTGGCCATGCTGGTGCTTTTTCATTGTGAGAAATACATTCCTCACTGGATTAAACTATGTCAAGAATCATTCATTGACATGAAATGAAGTCAAAATACGCCTATATGATTTTCTTTGAAAATTATAGTGTTTTAAAGAGACTTCCTCTTAACGGTTAGTGTAAGCGCCAGGTCTTTTCGCAAGGAAGAGAGCTGGAAGACGGCTGTAGTACATAAAATATGGAGAGGCTTCAGAATATATCCAAATTTTATGATAGCTAAATGGTAACAATATTAAAGGACATGAACTATTTTGTAACAAAATGTGTCTCCATCTTTCCTCTGAGTTTAATTATCCTCTTCCCCGAATTGCACCGACTTTTTGCCAAAAACTTCGTCAAGGCAATTTTTTAAGACATTGAATTGAAATTTTTACCTAGAAGACTATTCTGCAAATACCTGAATGAACGGAAATGCGGAAAAGCAACACGTGGTACATATGGAGTGTGGAGTAACACATTTCAGTCAAGTTGCTGCAGTTTTTTTTTTTTTTTTTTTTTCCAAAGACACGTGTTGTCTTGGATTGCCCTGTTGGCCAAATCTGAACGTTTTTCATCAGTTACTACCTTTTAACTCGACCGGTTGTGAACAATATATCTCAAAGTGAAGTGTGTGGTTGCTTAGGAGAAGCAAAACTTTATTAGGGGGGAAACTCGCTTCTGAGGTGGCTAAAGGAGGCGCATGTTGCTAACTGCAGGATCGTTTTCTCAAAACATTTAGATAAAAATCTTTCTCGTCTCCTGTCACAATTTGCTTTCGAAAAGGTGTGCTTTCACAGATGGAAATGCGATCCAGTCGGTTGTTCTCACTGAAGTCATATGGCTTATTAGATATTAGATTGCTGGCAGTAGACGGACCAACAGGCCCATTCACAAAGAGTCGCCGAGACTTACGCTGCGGCCCTGTTTGAGCTATTGCAATTTAGCAGTATAATTTAAACATCTGAGAAAGAAAAGAAGAAACTCTGCGAAAGAGATAATCTTGCAAGCACGATTTATTGCTGCAGATCTGCATGAATCTAACACGCCAAGTTAGTTGGGCGGGAAACGTATTGGATTAAGGTGGCCTCCAGAACTTTGGCCGTTAAGACTTTTGACTGCTGGAGGAAGTATTCATAGCTGTGGAGGGTGTCGCTCCCAATGTTTCAGTGATCAGTGATGGGGAACTTTGTCAAACGCCTTTTTTTCAATCTAGGTAACCGGGGTATACACCTTTTTCTATAGCTCTGATTTCCGTAATTTTCGAAAAGAAATCCAGTAAGTTAGTTAGGCAGCTTCTTCTCTCTCGAAAACCGTTTTTTGTGTCGGAAATGAACTGTTGCATCCGCAGATGTTCGTGAAGCGCTTCTTCAGGAGTCATTCGATAGTTTCGCTGACGACCAAGATAATATATAGTTACTGGAATTTTTTATTTCCCTTGCTTATGTATCATGACCACGTTAGTGAATTTCCAATCCTGTGGAACTTCTCCCGTGCTTATAGACCGAGTGAATATTTCTAGCTGTAATGCTGTAATCACTGGAGCCATTGCCCGTAAAACACTGGGAGACAGACTGTCTGGGCCAGTGGATTTTGTACACATTCAGTTGGATCAATTCCTGATGGACGACAAACTCCGTCAAAACATGTTGGTGCTGGTTCCAGAATATTCGTAGCATTTTCATCAGGAAATGCCGAAGTGAATTATTCATTCAGGACAGTAACTTCGTCTTACGGGGGATTAGTGATTTCAATGAGTTCACCATCGGGTGTTTTGAGAGGACTTATAGTTTCTTTATTGAGTCGTCTTTATTTACATACTTATAGCTAGCAAGCCTTTGGGTTGCGTTTTGCCAAAGCGGCTGCGGAATACGCTGTTTCCCGTTTAGTAGTCCTGACTTATCTCTCCACTTCCCGACATGTCATTGAGCTAATAATTTATTATAAGATGCTGATGTATACTTACAAATGTTTCGTAGCTACAACAAAATGATAACCTTATCTAACAAGTAATATCTCTAGTCTATATAAATATACATAATATTCCATAGCTGCGGGTATTATTCTTTTTCAATGACCTCACACGCTTCATTCCCTCCTGAATTGGATTACTTGAATATGAATTAAATTTTAAAACAAAATCAAACCATGAATAATTGACTCATGGATGAACACAGCATTAAAAACTATATTTATGTAGCGTCGTAAAGTACTGAGCACACCATCGTCAAACAGGCGGTCCGTGATGCGTTGTTCTGAATCCGCGGTTTATAAGGATTGAATTGAAATACCGCCATCGGTAATCGCTAGCAAAGTTTTTCTTCGAAGAAATAAAGGCTTAGTCCATAGAGCTGTCCCAGGGCTGATGCTGGCTTGTGTTACGTCCTACAGGTGTGTCACATCTTTGGTACATTGGCGTCGGTACAAAACCCCATTCTTAAGTAATGCCTATTTAGTCTTAGCTCTTCAACTATCAACCTATATATACTGTATATATATATGTATATATATGAAGTAGTACTGGGCAGAAGAGGCAAGAAACAATTAGTTAATATAGAGAACAAAAAACCTAAATTTTTAGTACTCGCTAAACTTAATTAAAATTGTCTCTCTAGTAATTTTTCAATATTCATTTTGCTTTCACGATAGCTCACATGTCTGTGTTGCTCTAGAACAGTGATTCTTAACCTGTGAAGAATTCCACACTGGTGGGGAATGGCGGAGTTGCCAAGTGGGGAATTTCGTGCATTTGTTTCCACCCACAAAAAAAAATCGATAGTATTTCAAAATCTAATACAGTGCATCCAAATGTTGACTTACTTTACAAATCACAACCATTCAGACTGTTTTAATAATAATAGGTATTCCTCTCCAATACTGCAGTTTTAAATTTCAATTTATTGCATTGGTATCACATGCATGTTAACGTTTGCATTGAAAAAGATAAAATAATCCCCAAATAAATTTTAATTTCAATAGAAATATTATGTCCATTGCAAGTATACACCCATAATTAAGCAGATACCTAGGCTATACCTGTTTGAAAATATTCATACCTGACTTGACTAAAAATTTTCTCATACTGCCAGTAATAAATCTAATATACTTATGGACCTGTGCGTAAAAAATCACGCAGTAATCGATATGGTTGCTGAATATAGGCCGGTGCGGAATCTCCTCTTCTGTGACTTATTTCTTCGTTTTCTTCATTGATCCTTGGTCGTTCTCTCATTCTCAAGTTCTCTCTTTTCCATTCTCTTTCATCTTTTACGTGCGTCTTCCATATCGACAGGAAGAAGTAATATTTTGAGTAAAACACTGTGATTAACTTGCAACTCCAGTCAACTTATATTCAATGTGAGCGTACCGTAGCCATGACACTGTCTTTCAAACTCAAGTATCTACCTCATTCAAATGCTAAAATTCTGGCCTATGGAGCGAAAACTGTTCCGTCATAAAAAGACAGCAAGCGAGAAGAAATAACTGTCTACTGCACGGTGAAAAATCATCACTTCTTGAGAGTGCTGCGCTGAACATCTTCATACCATAGACTGCAACAGTACTTGGCTCTTAGGTCCAAAAGTGGCCTATGGTGTTGGCGGCCAAAATGGGAAAATGGGATTTTCTCAAGAGCTATTATGAGCATGTCCAGACGCGGTCATGCAGGCAAGCGCCCAAGTGCGTCCCCGCCGTATCCAATATACCTTCTCCGCAAGAAAAATGTTTGGGTATCTCGGAATGAAAATCCCATTTTTCCGTTGCCGACTTTTGGCCGCCAGCGTCAGACCTAAGAGTCGAGTACTGTTGCGGTCTGGGCTTATATAATGAAACGCTTGGTGTATTTTTTTTCGTCTCCGTTTCGAAGGAAACAGATGGGCGAAAAATAAGCCTGGTTGCAGATTTTGTAAATCGATGACCAGGTTGCAGAAGATGGCAAAGGCCGATCCTTATCCCTTTTTCTGAAGGCACTTCTTGCTTAATACACTTCCTGAAATTAGGACAATGTGTATGCAGCTTCTAGAGTCCGATTTTATAACTTTCTTCTCAGATCACGACGTATAAATTCGGGAGATGACTAACGGAGGACTCACGAGATGATGATTCTTCACGGGTGATAGACAACTATTTCTTCTAGCGTACTGTCTTTTTTTTATTCTACAGCAGTATTATTCCCGTTAAAATGGAGTCGCTGAAGCAGATCTTGCTATTCCATGTATTTCGGTCTATTACCATGTGCCCCTCCAACTCCATACCACGCATATCATCCCTCACACTGTCATTCTCTGAAGGAGCAAATTTTGTTTCATAGCCCAAAATTTTAGGATTTCAGTGAAGCAAATATCTAAGTTCGCTAGACCGTATCTTGGCTACGGGGCACTGGCATGCATACAAGCTGGCTGGAGTTACATTCAAGTTTATTACTGTGATTTACCCAGTCCATTTACAGAAGATAGTTGTGTCAAATTTGGGTGTATGCGCTACCCTTCTAAATTTTCAGGGTTGTGACGTCAAAATTACGTCACGCTACAACAGTGGCGTGGCGCAATTGTGACGTTACAAACTTGAAAATTTAGGGGCGTAACGCACACACTTAAATTTGATACAACTATCTTCTGTAAATGAACTGTGGTTTTACTCAATATTTATTTCAGCCTTTCACTATTGGAGACGCACGCCTAATCAAGAAGGAAGATGGGAAACGTATAATAAGTACGAGACTACTACAGTCTCAAGACCGAAGATGTACAACGTATGCACGGAGAGAGATGAACCGTCTATGCGATGCAGTCTAGAAAGGCTTGAAGCAGAAAGGTGCTGCTGAATGAGTGCTGATAATGAGTGCTGCTGATAAACGTGAGCCGGATAATGAGGAAACGACAAGTCGGAGAAAAAACCCTAAGGTTGAAAGCCCGACAAAGGATCAACGAAGAAAATTAAACAAGTCAGAGAAGAGAAGATTCGGCAACAGCCTATTTTAATAATAAAATATCGATTATTGCGTGATTTTTTTCACGCGCGCGTCCACTAGTCCACTGATATTATACGACGTGATCTAAGAGAAAAAATCATGAAATCAGGCACCAGAAGGAGCAAATATCTTCGTTTAGATTTAAAGCAGTGTTTCAAGCAAGAAGTACTTTCAGATACAGGGATAAGGATCACACTTTCGCCATCTTCTGCAGCCTGGTCATCGAACTCCATGAAAACGCAACTTAATTATAAGATCTGGAATCTGGCCTTTTTTTCGCCCATTTCCTTTGAGAAGTGGACACGAAATAAATAAATACGAGAGGCGTTTTATTATATTAGGATGAAAAGTAAAATTTGAGGCCGTAAAATCGCACAAAAAGCAAATTGTATATCTACGCGCTAAACACTGCATAGGTTAATATCAAATTGGCCAAAGACCGATTTTGCGGTGGGGAATGGAGAGTTGGCTCACTAAAAAGTGGGAAATTGAAGAAACAAGGTTAAGAACCACTGCTCTAGAAGGAATCTCATGCTAGGTACTCTTTTAGCTACCGTGTTTTATATTCCGTGACGTCATCCATCACATGTACTGATACCGAAACGTGACCTTCCGGATAACGAAAGTCTGCCACCAAACATGGAATATATATATATATACCGGTGGTGACTGTCATTTGACTTGCGCGCAACAGAAATGTGGGTTTTTAATTGTCAAGTACTATTGGTTATGGGCTTAGCTGTTAGCACTACGTTACTTACGAAAATGGTTTCTCACGAGGGAGGCATAAAATGGGTTTCAGTTAAAAACCTTGGATCGCGGAAGTTTTGCAAAAGAAATCCGGGATCGTGATAACGATCATACAGACGCATATATCCACGATCGAATTTGCTAGTCCGAACTCGCTGGCTATACCGGTATTCGCAAAAGTCTTGTTGCTTTACATTAGTGTGTGATCAACCTAAAAGAGTGAAGCTTAGGCTCAGTGACGCTAACTGAAAATCTATTATTTTCAGGAAATTGTTATCTACAGTAATTGGTGGAAAGGTGTATGGGTGCCACAACGAAAGCAAAAAGGTGGCATATCTGCTCGTCTCCCGCAGGCCGCGACAAATTGAACGTCAGGGGGTTCATTGAGGTCCAACCATTACGGAGGCGGGTTGCTGGGTTGTAGACACGCAGTGAATCTAAGCGAAGGCCATGCGTTAGGTCGTCACTTTCCTCTACCTATGGACGACTCTGTGGACGGTCATCTGTCTGGCCTTTAGTCGCATGGTGACGTTGGGCTCGTTGTGACCACGCGTGGAGGAGAGCAGATCTTTCACAGTTCGATTTGGATCCATTGAGGCACACATGCATCTCGCCACCACTGTTTAACGTTAGCGATAGTTGCCTCAAAGGAATAAATTTTAAATTTGTGTCACGGAAAACTACTCATGCAATTTAAAGCTAATCATAATCATATACAATGACGTACAACAGGACTTTTATAAAATCTGGTAAATTCAAAGCGGGTAAAGTGAGATAAGCCTGACGCCAACTACAGGACCATCGTGCCTCAACGTGTCCAGTCCACGGCTATATGCTGAGGAATATAAGCAGAAACGGGAAGAATTCAGTGAGCAAGCACACAAGAACACAATGGGGGTAATATCCGCTCTAAAGTTATCTAGGACAAATTTGACCAGCTATTGATGTCCTTATGACGACCACTCATATGTCATGAACGGAGAGGCCATTTGCCCTTTGTCCTTGACACTTATCGAAAATTTACTGTATCACATACTACAGTAGAATACGTGCGCTACGACGTATGTATGTGTTTTTTGACAAAGAAGTACCAATTGTTTTTAAGTTATAGTGACTTTTAGATTATTTTAACTTTTCCAAATTTTAAATCACAAATCTATGTTTTTTCTGATAAATAAATTCCTTGCATTATGGTGATTATGCTAGTTTTGAGGCACAGTCTGGGCCTAGTCTGCTTAAACAGCATATCATCAGAAATTAAAAATATGCCTCAGGTCTTACTTGGAAATAGACCAATTTCAGTGGGCAGTCAAGTACGGTGTACTCTGTGACATAACAAACTTTATGGGAGACTGATAGCATTGTATCGAACATGCGAATAAAACAAACTATTCATGTATCAAGAATATTTTGAAATAAAAAGTTTGGAGGAACTAGCATGATCATTAAGCGCAGTGGATTGGTGATGCCTGAATGTGAACGCCAATAAGCAGAAGTTAGCGTGAAAGCATTGTATGTGAATACGAAAATCATCAAAACGTAGAGGAAGCGCTCGATCAACGAAAAGATGAAAAATTTTTTACTAGTCACGTGAAAGTTTCTTCGACCTGTACAAAAAGAAATTTCTTGAAGTTGCAAGATCCTCCCTTTAATTTGTTGTTCGTGTCCCCAATCTGTATTTATTCATGTAAAAAAATAGAAGAAACAAGTGATATCTTTATCTTCATAGAATGCTTAACAGACAAATGGTTTTAAAATTCATCTCACATTGAATTGAGGGTAGGACTATCGGATGAAATATTCAGTTTCACAGCTATGAAATCCTGAACGTAAATAAACAGTTGTTCGTAAAAATGTTGGGAAATTGCTTACCATTGTTATTTCTTTCAAAACTTTTACGAAAAGTATTTAGTGTCTACTAAATGCAGTGGAAAGCAGGTTCTCGATGTAAGATGTTTGGAGATGTTGCAACTCTGCCAGCATATAATTCTATTTGAAGCAGATTCGATTTGGTCTCGAGATGGAAGAGAATAAATGTGTTGCATTGCCATTTATGACATGGGAACGTCTTCGTTTTCAATACTAAAATATAAATGTTCAGTTCCCAGGAGTTTCGTCTTCACTTGCGAAATTAATTGATTGGTGTCTGGTATTTAAATATTTAAATTGGATGGTCAGCCATCATACCAGTATTATCAATGTATCTACGATAATATTTTGGCTCAACTACTTGTGGGCAGCGATAGAACCAATTTCGTTCTTGATGGCAAACGAAGACGTTTGTAAGAGTTATGTCGAATGGGTCAACCATTATGGAAGATGCAATATGCCCCCAAAAATAAATAAAACTTAACTTCTTTTACAGCATATTCGAGCAGTTTGGTGATTGCGAATATGTACTTGAATGACAAAACTGAGTTCTATGTAAGCAGAGTTCGTCACAAACGATGTTGATGATTTCATCCTAAACGAACTTGAGTAAGTAGCAATTTTACACGAAAGCTGTTCATAGTACTGCTTGGAGTCAACCTTAGCTCTGATATTTTTTGCATCTCTGAAAAGGATTGTCCACTGAGAATTCATTACTAGTTTTAAACTAATGAAGGAAAATACAAAATTAGCTGCTCTGTAACAAGTGTCGACCGCAAACAATCTTGGACGAATCGGTGAATTTTTTTCGTGGACTTTATGAAGCCCATACAAAACTCTCGGTTACGACCAGGAAGATACCGATGATTATAGAGATCGTCAACAATGACGCCTTTATTTCTGAGTTTTCAAAAAGACATATTGACGTTGTCTTCCTGTCTAATATAGAACCGAAACCAATCGCTGATGTTTTTGAAACTAGAAGGATCTGCTATACTGTCAGAGACATTATATTATTTTGTAGTCAGCCTAGTTCAGAATCACTAGTCCGTTCCCTTTGTCGGGTCATAAGATAATAATGCATTCACCTTAAACTCAAATTTCGCATTTTTATTAAGAAGTCGAGGTTGATCTTTGTTCCAGCTGTAGAAGCGCTAATGCAAGTTGCTTGAGTCTTTCAGTATTTTTATCAAGTTTTCCCTACAGCTTTATATCAACGTACGATCGACTTGACAAATTCAACAGTACAGTGGTGAGCAAGTTATTGAAAGTGCTTCAATGGTTGAAGGCGGATAAACTTAGTTTTTTTTTTTTTTTTAGCGACAACGATTTTTTAATAGAAGACCTGACAAAACTGCTAGTGGGTAAAATCCAGCCATTAAGTTCAATAATGAAGAGTTAAAAGTAACATCCTCCTTTTACCGTAGTATATTTTAATATTTTAGAGCGTTTTGTTTTTTCTTCGTTTCGAAGAAGCTTCTTTTAAAATTGAATACTTAATTTTTAGTGCACCAGCTGCCGATGATACAACCGAAATTATAGAAACTAGCGGGACCCGTGGAATTCCACGGTTGAATAAAGACTATAGGTACTTTCTAAAATGAACCAACCCACGCTACACTATTGCAATTTACCTCAGGTTAACCTAATGCAGCTCCTATAACGTAGCCCAC
>LQNS02020117.1:5646896-5669585 GCA_001587735.2 Parhyale hawaiensis | reverse complement strand
GGCCGAGGGTAGCGAGGCAGATGGGAGCAAGTGCTGAGATGGTGAGATGTGGCCGAGGGTAGCGAGGCAGATGGGAGCAAGTGCTGAGATGGTGAGAAGTGGCCGAGGGTAGCGAGGCAGATGGGAGCATGTGCTGAGAGGGCGAGAAGTGGCCGAGGGTAGCGAGGCAGATGGGAGCAAGTGCTGAGATGGTGAGAAGTGGCCAAGGGTAGCGAGGCAGATGGGAGCAAGTGCTGAGATGGTGAGAAGTGGCCGAGGGTAGCGAGGTAGATGGGAGCAAGTGCTGAGATGGTGAGAAGTGGCCGAGGGTAGCGAGACAGATGGGAGCAAGTGCTGAGATGGTGAGATGTGACCGAGGGTAGCGAAGCAGATGGGAGCAAGTGCTGAGATGGTGAGATGTGACCGAGGGTAGCGAGACAGATGGGAGCAAGTGCTGAGATGGTGAGATGTGACCGAGGGTAGCGAAGCAGATGGGAGCAAGTGCTGAGATGGTGAGATGTGGCTGAGAGTAGTGAGGGAGATATGAACTAGTGTTGAGATGGTGAGATGTGGCTGAGAGTAGTGAGGGAGGTATGAACTAGTGTTGAGATGGTGAAAAGTGGCCGAGGATAGTGATAGAAACGAGATGAGAAGTGCTGAGGGTAGTGTGAGAGATGGGGACATATCACGGGACAATGAAAAGTGGCCGAGGTTAATAAAGGATGGGAGACGGCGCTAAGAACTCAGAATAAAATTATCACAGCAAGAGTGCAGTGGTGCTCGATTGTGATCACCAAACAAATACATTTTTGGCATTTACATTTTTCCTGAAGAACATACTTCTGGAGAGCTTGGCGTACTTCTTTTTTGCGCTACGGTAAGATAGGCAGCTAACAAATGATAATCAGAATGGGGAGCACAATATGTATGTACATAGTAGATGCATCAGATGGTACATATCTTCTTGAACCTCATTCACCACAGGCTGATCGAGTTATTTTGCTACAGTGCTTTTTTTTATCCTATTTTATTTCTATCGATAAAGGCCTCTGTAACGAAGCCCTATCTGGTATACAGTTAGGGTTCCTTTATACCGCTTACATCGTTATTCATCACCCCATGAGGCATAGGACGGGCCATAGCTGGAACGGTTGTGTTTGGTACGCACCCATAGCCTGCGTTATGGGTAGTTGCGCCACCTGGAGGAGCTCATAGGTGATCTTAGATTTAATTAAGCTTTCGGGGAACGTTTTCCTTTCGCGCCCATGCAGCACTTTTTTTCTGCTTCTACTGTTGACTGTTTCCGCTCAACACTTCTGCTAAACTCAACGGCCTTAACGTTAACTAACCAAAGTTACTCGTTGATTTTTTGAGACCAAAATAAGAACAGGAAAAATTCGTGCTCAGTGCATCATTGTCTATTATGTAAATGGTCTGGGTTTGAGTGAAAATTAAAAAATGATAAAATTTAGTAACTGAGACCAGTCCACACAATTCAATGGACAAACACACCTCTTGCCAATATCTCGTTAAATTTCTACCTATTGGTTTTCACGTGTTTAATGTTGCATTTACGTACTGCAGTTTGTAGGTACTTCCGTGATAGCTACTGTGATTATGATACAGTAACAATAATGTAATCAATCAACTAAACTGAAATTAAGCTAGAGCACTAGCGCACGATTCCTCCCAGTTAGGCAGCATAATCGAAACTTCAAATTAATAAACTCTGAAACTATAGTTTCCTTTTCATCAGCGGCCAAATTTATCATTTGTGCCTTTTGAAGATAATAACAGTGTCTGTAATTTTGTTGAAGTTATGTTAAAAAATTTTCGAGTTATGTTGCTGACAACATTAGTCAACGCACGAGCAGGCCAAGCCCTCAGGGGTATATTCTGGTGGGCCCTTTCCCTGCCACAATATATTTGTCCTGACGCACGCAAGAGTCCCTTGTGCCTTTTCTGTAGGCGATATTGGAGCTTGCCGCAGTTTTTGCTGACTAGATTATAGTTTTTTTTTTAAAGTAGGCAGACTCTCAATACTTCTCCTTCTGTTGCGGGTAGTAGTTCGCTGATCGAGGTAGCCGACTTATTCCCACTAGACTTCCACCTTTTTGTTTTTCGTTTGTCTCTTTTGTGCGGCTAGCTGAGCGAAAGCGTTCAGCCGTGCCCGGGGGTTAGAGATGTATAACTAGCACCTTTTTCCTTTCATTAGCGCACTAACAACTCGTGAGACTTCCTGGCAGAAAAGCCGAGACAAAAATCACTGATTTTTAAAACGAGACATACCACGCGTCCTAGTGGCGCACGAGCCTGTGTTAAGCCGCAGGAATAATTCGGCGCGATATACACATTGCGTCCCTGATGCGCTAGTAAAGTTTATAGTACTACTACTACTATACAAGCAGACCAAGCTATCATCAAGTTAGATCATTTATGTCTTTTACCATTACCAACAATTTCTGTTAACGGTTAACTTCTTGAATCATTTGAGCCTGATCTCTTGCGAGCCAGAGACAAACGAACAAACAAACAAGATTATCGCAAAAAAAAATTGGTCGTTTGCTCATTGTGACATACTTAACAACTCAAGTAAGATATTAGGAAAGAAATGCAAGTAAACAAACGGTTGAACGGATCTTCTCCTAAAGTTATTCATCTGTTACTTATCAGATCCCTAAGAGTGATCTGTGTATTTTTTGTGAAGATCCGTCCATAACTTTCTGAATATCTTGGTGACAGAAAAAGATACAAACAAAGGTAAACTAGATGAAAACGTAACCTCCTTGGCGGAGATAACTAATTGATTGGTAAAATGTCTATTTCATAGTCTTTTTTTATTATATAGCTACTGTATTTATACGATTTTTCATGTATATAAAGTTCATTACTTAAAATAACAGTACCCACCAGTGACGCAACGAAATTGCCCAACTTTTTGCGGAAGAAAAAGGATGGACTGACGCTGACGCAGCACCCCTTCCGGCAGTGGCGGACTGACACTGACGCTACGACCCCAAACGAGTGACGCGCCCAGCTCTGCTGATACTACTGTAATTTGTAGATCATAAGAATACTTGTGTTTTAAGTGATATTAATTTATGTTGACATATTCTCACTGTCAGTTGCTTCCTGGTTTCACCTATGTAGGTCGCGGCACACTGTCCGCATTGATACTTATAGACAACACAAGAAGCAAAAGAAGGCGGCAAAATGTCTTAACTTTAAAAAAATTTTTGGGACGTAAAATTTGAATTAAAAACAACACTGATTTTGACCTGTGGATAGAACCTCCTTGCAAGCGCAATAATCTTCCTTCTTAGTACATAACATGATTGTCCGAAATATTGGAAATTTATAGTAATTGTTTTGCGCTCAACAGTGGGTATCTTTGGTTTTGAGTTATGGTTATAATTCAGCACCTTACGGAAAGTATTATCAATTTATTTTGTTGGATAGAACTTTGCATAAAACACATCGCTTATAAAAATTTCTTGAAGAACATGTACAACATGAAACAAAGTGTTTTGAAATGAGATATTTTCTCATGACTGTTGGTGCTGAGCCCATTTCGTTAACTATGTACCGTACCTTTTTTGCTCTGCATCAGTTTTGTTATTTTCTTTGTGAAAACAAAGCACATGCCGAGAGAAAACACTTATTAAACTTGCAAGTTGTAGCCGCCTGCCTCCTGATGTGCTGATTGTTCATCAGCAATTGCTATTTGTAACTTAAACTTAATTTTTTTGCAATGTATAGTTCATGGTGTTGTTAATTTAGTTCTTTTGAGAACAATGATGCAGTAAAACCTAGAGAGCGTTTAGTGAAAGCACGTAGTCAGTCTGCTAATTTATGCTCATCAAATTTCTTTTGTATCAACGTTCTGGAATAAGGTATATTTTTTAACCCAAAGTAATGGCGGCAAATGCAATGCATGCTAGTGCTAGTGCGGTAATCTGTATATAATGTAACGCTTCGTGTATTTATTTATTTCGTGTCTGCTCTTCAGGAAACAGGTGAAAAATAGGCCAGGTCGCAGATTTGGTAATTAAGTTACGTTTTCATCGATAACAGGTTGCAGAAGATGGCGAAAGTGGGATCCATATTCCTTCAACTAAAAACACTTCTTGCTTGAAACACTTATTAAAATCGTCTCGTTTGCGTGTAATAACAATATCTTACTTAGACCTTCATAAATAGGCAGCCGAATTCGGACGAATAAGAAAAAATCGCGGATCAACATTAGCTCAAAGAAGGATGGCAAAGACCCCAAAATATCCTAAATTGGAAATTGGAACAAACTTGATATTTATCACCCGCGAACGAAGGGAGATAGGTCATAATGTTGTAGAAAATGTCACAATTTATCCATTTTCATTTTTCTGTTGTGCCGTTGCTGACATACTGTAATACCAGACATGTTGGGTTTGTCGGTAGCGGCCCTTTTTCCCATTCTTAACCCATGGGGCGGAGCCAAGTTTGGATCCGCGCTGCCGCCGAAGTAATAAGTATCTATTCAACCTTCAGCCCCGACAGTCCTAGCCTCTCATGCGTGCCCGTGTGAGATTTTGCCCTCAGCGTTGCGACACACATCTGGGTCCTAAGGCACATTTTTCATCACCTGACGGAACTGCTGTGATGATGGGCTAGGCTGCCACCCTGCCCTGCCGCTCGGGGGCTCTTGACGGCCCTACGCAACGCTCCTAGCATCGCCTGTCACCTGCCCGATCAACTCCGCTCCATCTTCACCGGACATGAATGAGGCCGTAAGTCTCCGACCAAACAGAGTCGTGGTATTGTCAGTGGCGGTCTTTGTCTAGTCTGATGGAACTCTCGACCTGTAAAATTAAGGTAGGAACAGCCTGCATTTTCAATAAAACTTAATTGATAATTTTTATAACTGATATATTCTAGAACAACTAAATTTATTAACAGATCAAATTTCTCAATTGATTAGATATCCTAAATTTATTAAAATTAACTAAATAGAATAAGTATCCAAATATTATGAAATTGCTAAAGTGATAGAAGTTCCTAAATATAGACAATAATATGATTACTGCATCGGATTGCTTCCCATCGGGTTGCTTCCCGTAGGGTTGCTTCCCGTCGGGTCGCTTCCCATAATCTACTTTCTAATAGACAAATTACCGTACAAGATAGCCTTAATTTTTTTTCAACGTTATTCCCTTGAGTTTCTTTTCACCATACTCTTTCTCATAACAAAACCTAACTAACAATTTCTTTTCCTGTTAAAATTTTATAATCTCGACATAAATTCCGCATAACCAAACCTACTTAACGAATGGTGTATTCTCGTGCAGTTCCTACATTATGGCAAAAGGGGGAGTGGTAAGCGCCTCCACGGCACCCCTTTACCCATGCGGCTCAGCGCTCACCGTCAGGACACCACCACGCTCAAAATCTCCAATTTTCATTTGCATTTTCATTCAGTTAATAAATAAAAACTTCACTCTCGTGTCTACTCCCTTCAATATCACATTTTTGCCATAAATGTTTTCGTTGAAGATTTAAGTATATACATATTTGTATGTCAGTCCACCCAATAAGTGGTCGAAGGAGTTGAGCAATGTTCATAATTTTTTGTAGGGAGTTTTTTAGGTTCACCTAGATGTGACCCATGCCGAAAAACTAGACCTAGCTGGCCATAAAAAAATGCCGGCGTTGAATTTTCACTACCGCAGCGAATTTGCCTCCACCGCGGCAAATCGTCTGAAGAACGGGGCGTTCTATTTTTTCCTGTGTTATTATTGAACAGCTAATCTCAGGGAAGGAATGGGGCAGTGCCCTAACCTCGTTCATCAAAAATGACTTCGTTGAATTTGCCCCTACCGCGGATGATGGTCTTACGCCACCGAGGCATTCGAGCTTCTTCATACAGTAGAATTAGCAAAAATATGTGATAATGCAATCATCCCAGTTTCGGGATAAAAGGAAGCATCAACGTGGCTACAATCACTGTAGCCGCATTCCAGATTGGAATAAACTTACTATTTCTTCATGCACTAGAGTTAAGAAAAATATTTAATAATTCAATCATCCCAATCTCAAGATAAAAGGAAGCACCAACGTAGGTACAATAATTATTATTCTTCCGAAAGCGGAGCTTAATTTAGCCCAGAAGTTACTTTTAAACGGTGACTGGACGTTTGTATTATTTGTCGTCGGACGGGGCCACAGTAATGAAACAACGCATGCAGTGTAAATGTTTGCTAAATCAACGTAAAATTACTATGGTGGCAATAAATTTATATGTTGGACTCGGCGTACGAGCCAGGAGGGCAGGGGGGGGGGGGCAACTGCCCTCCCTGAGTTCGGATGACAAGTGAAATACGGGTAAATGGTCAGGGATATTCGGGCATTATAGAACGACACAACAAATCAAAATTTGTGGACGGTAATGAGGATGAGATCACAAATAGGAAAATATCTGCGATATTGTTGGGCTGTGGACTTGTATTCAGGATTAGTTATTTAATAAAACTGCCACTTTGCCAAGAACAACATTCAACCCTGACATTGGCAGATTATATAATTATGTTATTTGTATGTTCACACATGTTTTAACGATCGATGTAGAAATACAGTATTGTATACTGAGTGCCATGTCTTGTTGGCCAAGTGTTTCAGAAAGCTACGTTTTGCTTCCCACTTTCTTTTCGAAAACATCTGCGGTGATATTGGTCTCAACAAATTGTTATATCAAGCTCTACCTGCGTGCACCATCAATTTACCCCTAGGTACCCAAAGAACCGTGGCAGGGTTTGAAAAAAGGGATGAAATGGGCCTGTTCCATGTGCCAATTTATTATTGGGCCGATAGAAATATTCATTTGAAACACTAAATCTTATCAATCCAGAGTGCCCAGCACCATGTTAACCCCGACAGAGAAGCAGATGTGCCTAGGGTTGAACTGATGGGTCATGCACGTAGATATGAAAATTAGATTTTTTAGTCTAAAATCTGATTGTTATGGAGGAATTTTCGGAAAAACGAATAGTGAGTGGTACTAGGGAATGAGAATATACTGCTTTAAATTAAATTTTATTAATTGACCCAATTATAGGAAATTGGCGCAGCCCTAACAGGGTTGTTTGGGAGCGTAAGGATGAATTGATAGTGAGCGCAGGTCGAGCTTAAGATTACAATTCTGGGGGAGGGGGGACCAAAATCATCAAAATCGGCCAAGAAGCTTTCAAGAAAAAACTCACAAGGAAAAAGTTGTAAACTAAGACGCTGGTCTTGAGTTTGCCATCAGTTCCTAAGTTTTTGAAAACAATGCGAGTACTATCACATCTGCATTGACTGCTCATCTCCTTCTGGAAAGAATCCTATTAAACTACTGTATATTGGCTTTGCTGAAGGGTGTGCCGATACATCAAGTATAAAGGATCTTTGACATCGGCACTTTTCATTGCATTGAAAATCTTGGAAGCAAACAAATTACATTGGGCCACTTACAACTTCTTTTTGTGGTGTAATAGCGCGTTTCCGGCAGTCTCACAGGTAATCGATTACTTGTAAAGAACCTGAAACTCAAATCACCCGGTCGAAGCCAGCGCACCAGTCTGAAGTTTTAGACAAGTCGAGTCGAGTGGCTTGGCTTTAATCGACTTTCACGACCCAATCGATAAGTCCCAATAGTGTCACAATTTTGGATTGTTTATAACCGACTTGACAAAAAAACGTTAAGGAGAAACGGCCCCCCCGGGTACCATTTTCGTATTCAACGCGCCCAAGTTACCATGAATTAGCTGAAGAATCTCAAACTACGTAGAAAACTGTTTTGTTGAGTGTTATTCATTATTCTGGTAACTAGTAAGATGTATGCGTTACATGCAGTGCCACTAGTGAATCATCAACGCAGCGTAGGTTATATTTTCACGTAGCATTGCTACGGATAAGCAACGAGGTTGATAATATTATGCTGAGGTGCAGGTAACTCAAATACGCTTACAAGTTCCACAAGTTCCACACAAAATTCCCAAATCTCTAAGGAAGGCAAAGATTATCACAGGGCTTCCATTAATAATTTTTGACGATTTCTTATAAATGTAATAGACAATCAAGTCCTACATAGCGAAAAAACTGCAAAGGAAGTAAGATCATAGTTTACTAATTATTATATATTAATAATGCTAATGGTGGAATCGGCATAGGAAACTAACTGAGACTTGGCAATGATATCAACTGCTAAGGATAACTGGGAAACTGCAGCTGCAAAAAAAAAAAAAGAAGAATCGCCACACCCTTAGTCTTAGGCCTACCATGTACTTTCTTCTTAACTTTGCTATAGCATTTATCAGATGGCAGTTAGTATTTGATAGTTTTCACTCCGATGTACAGCAAGTTTGATAAGTTCTTGAAATGTTTAAAATTCGAGAAAATTGTGTCTTGCCTCCCCCCCCCCCATCCTCAAGCAAACTTCACCCCGTACGCCTATGGACTTAGACATGCAGACCTGCTGGTTTTAACATATGAGGAATTATTTATAAAAACAACTGTAACAAAATTTTAGATTCACACCGTGAGATACTCTGTCTAAAAAGGTTGGAAGTAAGAGAAAAATACTGCTTATCTTCGCATGGTAGATAGAGCTACAGTATGTTCATCTCTGAACATAGATCAATCTACCGTATCATCATAAACAGTGAGAATTTTTTTCAAATGTGCTTCCAACCAATTTAGTCGGAGTATGTTAAGGCGTGATTTTGTTGTTCATATAATAATAACGCAAATGTCAAGACCAGCTGGTCTGAAAGTCTAATAGACGGATTTTGTTGCCGCACTTGTCGTTTTATTTGTATCAATCACTGTTAAAAAACAACAGATATTTCAGATAATTAAAACCCTATTATTAGTCATCTCTGATAATTCCAAGCGTTAAAATTTTTAAGAAAGTTTGGGAATGAAAGAGTTTAGATCTATTACAATCATTGAAATACATGTAACAGCATTCATTATGCATGTCTGTAAATAAAATACGTGTCGGCAAGGAAGCGTCGGTAAAGTGTAAGTGTGCAATATTTTATAAACAAACATATAAATGTTTAGACTCATATTAATTATGAAATATATATTAGTTTTAAATGATGAAAAACGAACCAGGCGGGCCATGGCTAAATCATTAACTTACTTGTACACTTTACAGCTAAATCGAAAACATGTATCATTCGCATTAATATATTGAAGTTCTTTTTTTCTCTGTAGTGTTAATAATCCAAGAAGTGCGGCTAATGGCTGGATAACAATCTCATCCAAATAATTTTAACTACTTCAGCGGAAAATAATCGCAAAAATTCACAAGTGCTTTCCTCAGCTGTCAGTGATCCGTGCATAAATTTCAGGAATCATTTTAAATAAATTCATTTCTCAATCAAAAAACTTCAGATGTGTTGTAGTGCTCTTTAGAACAGTTACTGTAGTATGGGAATTACCCAATTGTCAAACTAACTCTATTTCCGAACAAACAGTTAATATTTGATAAGCGAAAGTAATAATTCTATCAAATAATAACTGCTTGTTCGGAAATAAAGTTAGTTCGGCAATTGGGTAATTGCCCTATACAATAAAATAAGTGCGACCGCTGTGAGCGTTTGGACTGTGGAAGAACTGTTCTGCGATTATTATTCGTGAAGTGCCCCCAACAAAGAGGATTTTTTTTTTCGAAGTGGCCAGATCTTAGCAAAACCAACAAAATGTTTTATTTGTAAACATTGTGCCAATAGTGAACATATTTTTAAATCAATAACTTTTCTATTTTACTCAAATGAATCCGCTGCTGACTATTATGTTATAGAATTCATGGACATTTTTAAACTTTAGCGGAGCTGATCGAGAGTCCGTCAGCTGTGAAGCTCTCGTTAATTTCATATTTATTTATTTATTTTTTATTGGTTGTCAGGTTTGATTTCTTTCATTCTTAAACAGTTTTAAGGATCCTTACCCTCAGTATATTTGGAAAACACTTATCATGAATATTTTTATTATCCGAAAAGTCATTGTTAGATAATTGTCACGGCGTTGGTTTTTTTTTTTTATCCTGAGAATTAGAATCCTCGGTGGATCAAACATTTTCAAAAATCCTTCATCGATGTGAATGGAATTCAAATTAGATTATTGTTCCAAATTATAGTTGATTTTTTTTAAGAGAGTCTCCCTTAACCGCCAGTAGCGGGGCCAGGAACCTCGCTGTGGTTAGTTTTAATATAGGCTATGGAAGGGCTTCACAATGTACAGCACACAGCGATGTATGACGGCTAAATGGTAACAATATTGGAGAAATCAAATGTCGCGGGCTTGCCTCAATATGGAGGCTTGGCACATTATGGGGACTTGGCTCAATATGGAGGTTTGGCTTAATATGGGGGTTGGCTTAATATGGGGGTTTGGCTCAATATGGGGGCTTGGCTCAATATGGGGACTTGTTTGAATATGGAAGGCTTGTTTGAATATGGGAGGCTTGTTTCAATATGGGGAGACTATTTCAGTACGGGGACTTGGTTCAATATGGAGGCTTTAGCCCTTCATGTCTCCCTTGGCGCCGCCACTTATCCACTCCCTCCCACGAGAAGAGGCTAGTTCCGCCAGTGAAGTGAACACACCCAAAGTCATGTACCTCGTATTCTATTTGCTGGGTTTAAAATTAACAACCTTCACCTGCACTTACCATTGGTATCTGGAAGACTTTTATGCCTTGACCTGACACTTAACGCAAACTATCCTATGCTATTTTGGAAAATTTGAACTTCCCGAGAGATTTCTCGTGCTATGGTACCTCGGACCATAAAAACGTCGTTTCAGGCCCATGCTGGTCCCTGTCGGGTTAATCCTATACCGCTGAGTGCTACTTTTTTTCCGTTACAAAGAATACTCTTGCTACGAGACACTTGATTTTAGACCGTCGGTTAAGGGATAATTATGATCAATGAAGGTCTAAATGTGACATATTTCACTTGAAGAATACATTAAAATTATTTCAGTTTGACGTTCGATGGTAAAAAATAGTAATCAGTTAAACTTTTTTTCTGTCTGAACTCGTGCAGCCACTGCTCGAAATTTTTAATTGGTCTCTGAGAACGGGAGAAGTTCCGCAGGATTGGAGACTAGCTAACGTGATACCAATTCACAAGAAGGGGGGCAAGAAAAGCCCCAGCAACTATCGACCAATCAGTCTTACATCGGTCGTCAGTAAAACTATCGAACGTCTCCTGAAAAAGCGCATCACTGACCCCCTGAGGATGCATCAGCTCATATTCGACTCTCAGCATGGCTTCCGAAAAGGAAGAAGCTGGTTAACAAACCTTCTGGACTTTCTCGCAGACCTTACGGATATTAAAGATGAAGAGAAGGGTGTAAACCTTGTGTCTCTAGACTTTCAAAAGGCTTCTGATAAAGTCCCCCATCAACGGCTAATAAAAAAATTGGAAACCCATGGCATCCAGGAGATATTTACGATGGATCGGAGCATAGCTTAGGGGTCGACAGCAGCGAGTGAAGCTTGAAGAAGAGACGAGCGCCTGGACGCACGTTTCATCAGGGGTTCCACAAAGTAGCGTGTTTGGCCCACTTCTGTTCTCAATTTGCATCAATGATCTGGATCTTAACATCCGTAGTAAATCAGTAAATTTGCCAATGGTACAAAACTATGTCATCCTGCCACAAAAAGAGCCGAGCTCCAACAAGACATTGAACACCTCATGGAATGGAGCACAATGTGACAGATAAACTTTAATGTCGACAAATGCTCAGTAATGCACATAGGGCTCGTAAACGCTTCAACTCCATTGAAAATGAATGGGACGGAATTGGCTCCTGTCACCCAACAACGTGACTTGGGAGTCACTATTACAAACAAACTACAACACAGTCAGCAAGTTGACAAGAGTGTGAAAATGGCAAGCAGAGTACTGGCATTCATCACCAGAAATTTTGAATACAAGTCCAAGGACATCGTCGTTCCCTTGTACAAGGCATTAGTGCGGCCACGCTAAGAATTTGCTGTTCTATTCTGGTCGCCACATCTGTGCAAAGATATCGATAACATGAAAAGAGTCCAACGCAGAGCAACGAAATTGATACCTCAGCTGCGAAACAAGCCGCATGAATGTCGCCTAAAAGAACTGGGTCTGATCTCTCTCGAGCAAAGACGACTCAGGGGGCAACTAATAGAAACATTCAACTATTTGAATGGCTTAAACGACGTACCTATAACGGGACTCTTTGAAAGAGACCCCAATGATCGCTTGCGAAACAACGGTCAGAAACTGAAGAGTAAAGCTAGAAGAATGACCTTAAGTCAGCAGTTCTTTCCGTATTTCATAGTCAGCATTTGGAATAGACTCAGTTCCGACGTTGTTAGTGCGGAATCAGTCAACGCGTTTGAAAATCGTCTTGATATACATTGGAAGAGACATCTTCCACAGCTAAGGATTCCTCCTCCAGGAGTCGCACACTCTTTACGGCCAAAGCCTCCAAGGCTTACCTAATCCGTCTTCTTCTCTCTTCCGCTCCAACTACACTGTCTGACATCTTTAACTCCGCATATCAGCGGCTATTGATCGTGATTGCGTGCATTCATGATCGTCACTTATGCAGAGATTCTTCTCCCTCCTCTTTTTTTTTTCTTCTTCTCTTTTCCCCAGTCTTTTCTATCCTACTAACATAATGACAATAGCTCATAGAGGGCCGGGGCGTAAGTTTCGGTGAGAAAGGGCCTGTTGGTTCGTCTACTGGCGCTTATCTAATCTAATCTCACATATTTTTACTAGACCTTGGGGATACTTATAATGAAGTGCATGCAACACTATAGTAAAGTCATTATAGAAAGTCCATTGTGGGCGTTCCCAGATTGGTGTGACGTCACGCCCATTATGCCAAGTGTTAATCAGCACATGATTTCACTGGTAATATGACACTTTCGCTACGGCTGTACCAGGCTTTGGTTAATGTTCTAAATGCATTTACACAAGCGTGTATCGTAAAATGTGTAACAGTTTTCCATTGGGCCACTGTGGTCTTCAATCTATATGACATGTAGCATAGCTTTCTTGCAACGTGCCAAGTTCTGCGTACATCGTTTTTATGAGATGTCAGGGAACTCAAGCAGTCGTCCCATAACACTGTGCACTTGATGAAACTTAGGCCAATCAAAATTACACGGTCAAAAAATGCTGGAAAGAAACGACATCGCCACAAGCTTGCGGAATGAAACCATCGACAGGACGATAATGGTTTTGTACAGAACACAGAGCTAATATTCCACGCTAAAAACGACGGAGACTATCATCATCAGATGAATGCCACACTTTCTGAAGAATGGTTTCGAATGCAACTCTTTCCAAATTTTTCACCTAAGTCGGTAATTGTAATGGACAGCACATCTTATTACTCCGTGCAGATTGAAAGAAGGCCTACTACATACATAATGGAGGAAATCAGATTTACCTCTAGAGTACGCTACCAAAGGACAATTGCAGGAACTTGCAAAAAAATAAATGTAACGGCTACATACGTAATTCACGAAATTGCAGCAGAAGCAGATCGAGCATCGGGTTTTGAGATTACCTCCTTACAATTGTCATTACCATGCAACTGAGCTCGTATAGGAGCAGGACCGACTTGTTAGCTCAGCCAGCAGGCTGTGTGCCGAAAATGATATGGTAAACCTGTCCATTACGAGAGAGGTTGCTGGACTCTGTATGTTGTATGAGGTTTACAACAATGAAAGACATTGGTTGTATTCATCTGTCCCAGCCCCTCAAGATCTCAAGGAGGATTACACGTGCTGCGGCTGACGCGTTCTGTTTCACTTTAGAGACTGTTAGATGCAGAACTCGTCAGTTCAGTCGGTGCTTTGTGCCCTGGCTTGTTGGGGTTTGGAATTCTTTGCCGGCATCGGCTTTCGGTCGTGTTGGCCTGCAGGCGTTTAAGTCAACAGTTATTGGTGTTTTGTTGCATATTATTTAGCAGCGTTTCAGGCTTCCCGGTTCTGCAAACTGCCTCATTTGGGTTGTACTACCGGTCCGTTGCGGCCCGGGCGTGAAGTTTTAATAATAATAATAGTTAAGACAACCAAAATTTGCGCAAGTATGGGTCGAACTTACATCCTCCCTTTCATACAGCAAGCAAGCACACGCCTGACCGACAGCAGATCGAGAAGTCTATCGACAGGAACACACTCGCTGGCACTAATGGCTTTTGTAATAGAGAACCATCAAGAGGTTCATTGAATTTGCATGCCTGTTAAACCCGACACTGGAGAGACTTCCTTGTCGCAGAGTTGACGGTTTGATGGTGACTTCCTGCATGCTCAAGGTTTGCTTAGTGTTAGGGAGGCGGCCCTATAGCTCCTCTAAAGAGCTTTAGCGCTGTTATGCCCGCTGCAGTTAGGATACGTTCCAGTAATAATACGAGTGTACCTCTCCATTAAAATGATAACAATAACAGTAAATAATGGCAGAGAAACCGGACAACCTGGTCAATCAGTTCTTCGCTGCTTATGTCTGTAGTCATGAAACTGCTACTATGACCGTTAATTTTTACGTGGATATGCTCTAAAAACGTACGCCATCCAGCCACATGGAACGAACACTGAATTACAAGAAGCTTTTGAATCCTTATTGTGATTGAATTCGCCTCCTTTTCTAGTGAAGAGCGCAGCAAACTATGCCGCGCATCTATATCACGCGTGGAATCTACTACTCAGATGACCATTGAAAGTTCACCTATAAACTTCAAAGGCACCTGCCAGCCTTAAATAAAAGTTGGTAAAAAGTTATTTTAGGTCCAAACACAGAAAAATGGTTGTTTGCCATTAAGCAAAATTAGTTAACTGTAAACTACTTGGTCGTTTGAATTTGCGTTAATGCACATTGTCGCTTGTGATGAACAACAGATGAACAGGAGCGTGATGATGAACAACAGTGTCTTTTACAATTAATTATTATTGCTTTGTAGCAAAAATATTACTTCGTTAGTGATATGAAACCAGGCGTTTTTTTTTATAATTTTAAAGAACTTACTTTTCTGCGTGCAGTGCCCACGTAAAAGCTTTCATTGCCGGCAGCACCTTAGAAGCAACTTAAATCATCGACTGCGTATATAATCGTGGCCGTAACTTCAGAAGGACGTCTATGAACATCGTGCAGTTAATCTCAAAATATGAATCTTTGTGGACTTGTGCTGCTTATAATAAGAAGCGCTCGTTAAAAGCCTACCATAGCCACGTGCAATGGGATAATAATTGCAGCAGCGGCTGAGATATTCGATAATTATTTTCATTCAATAAGTTTTGCGTAAGATGAAGCCGTGCCGCGGCAAGGTAAATGGATTAGCTGAGTTGCCTCTAGGCTGCTAGCGGCAACGAAAGTTGTTACGAGGCGCCGGGCTTAATTAAAGAGAGGGAGTGCGAATAATGGATACCTGCGTCGCTTTAAACTAAGACCTATTGAAGCATGTTTCATCTGACTTCATTGATGTAAACGTTAATTAAAATCTTTACCCAGTCTCTGATACTGCATGGGAGTAGCTTTGCATCGTCCGGACTATGGATTTTATTCGGCATCAGCATCTACGTTTTTTACTTTCAAAGTCAAATTTTCATAATTATTCCTATCTTATGCCGGTTCCATAGGTAGACGCAATATATCTACATCGATACGTTAATTAAGCTAGAAAACTCTGGGAGCAAATACCTCCGCTAAGCAAGGCAATGTTAACAACATATTCAAAATACTCCTGAAGCAAAGATTTCGAATTTTTTTATAACAAAAGTTTGGTGATTTGTGCCTCTTGACATTATTGACAGTTCCGATAGTGTTCACTTAGATCCGTGCGTAACATTTTAAATCATGGTCAAACAAACACAAAGACAAACATGCTGTCAAATACAAAAACGGACGAAGCGATAATCACCAAAATTTTATATGTGATATTTAACATTTCAAACAATTCCTACAAATTGCATGGAGATCCGTCCATAACTTTTGAGTTAGCTATGTTCTGAGAAACATGGAAGCAAATATGGAGACAAACAAATATACAGACTGACAGATTATCACAAAAATATGGCCAATCGCTTTTCGGTTCCTTCCCCACAATACCTGCAAATTTCATAAAGATCCATTCATAAAAAAACAGGCAGACAGACAAACGGTTGGACGGATCTTCACCAAAAGTTAATTAGTTGTTCCTCGTAAAACATTCCTAATATTCCCTGTAAATTTTTGTAAAGATCATTCTCTAACGTTTTGAGTTATCTTGGTGACATACAGACAGAAAACTCTACAAAAACATAATTAACCTTCATGCCGGAGGCGATAAATCAACTAAATGCGTCATAATTCGAAGAGTGCTGGTTGGTTGGCTGCTTGCTCTCTCCATTCCGACCTGAATTATAAGAAATGGGAATATTCATCGGCTGAACGCCAAGGGGAGGAGGAGATGGGAGAAGATGTGAGCCACAAATTAGCAACAAATATATTCTTTGAATGTGCTCTTGAGAGGTAAATCTTAGCATCTGTCTCTTGAGCATAAGAGATGAAATGCTTCTCCTCTGCAAATTGCGTTTTTCTCATACGTTGTAAATGATAACAATAACTAGCGAGACCAGTGGAAATTCCGCGGTTCTCTCTCTTTTTTTTTTCCACGCTATGACAACATACACCATCTTACTTTAAACCTATAACACACCTTGTTTGACCTGCGACTCTTCAGAAGCCTTATCTATATCGATGTCGGGTTGTCAATGAAAACTTTTGTCGGTGTTATTCAGCTACCATGCCAAAGCCATGGCTTCATCTTGCACACTGCAATTTTTACACTATATAGTAACTGACAGTGGTAAACTTTCGATTATCTTGCCAAGTACTGAATGAGTTCCACTTTCAGAAAGATTTTATATATATTTTTTTTTTTTTCTTGCGGTTTAGTGAAATATGTCAAACCATAGAGCTCATGTAGTTTGGCGAAGTGTAGTCTATGATCAAACTTCGTCACAGTCACGGCAACCCAATCGAATGCAGCAGAAAACGCCGGAGAAAGTCGCACGTGAGCATCCGACTGAATGCATCTAATCTTTTATAATATGCTCCTCTCATACTGCGCAGTGTCGACTACAACACGTCTTGTCTACTCTGACACACTTTGCCTACCAAACACTCGATACTTACCAAACCGCACGTACCTACGTACCTCGTCTATGATACACATGGGTCGCTGCCCAAGGGAAACTACAGGGTGGGGCATAGATACTGTTACAAAATAAAACTTAGATTTATGCCCACGAAAAAGATATTTTTAGTAGTCCGATTACGGAAAATGATGATCAAATACTGAAGGAACAATATGGTATACCGTAAGTGTTATTCAAAATGTTTTGCTCGAGCCTTCACTACACAACGAAATCTGTTGAGAAATCATCTATGGCAGCACGCACAACAGCTAAGGGTATTTCTCCCAGCATTTGTTCAAATTTATCTTGGAAGCTTCAATATTTTGGCAATGAGTAGAGCAGATTTCACTCTCCAGAAGTCACCACAGAGAATAATCAAGAGCGTGATGATCAAGTGTTGAGGGAGGCCATTCGTCTTTGCTAATCCAGGACGGACAGTTGTCACTACACCGCTGCTGTGTTACTTGAGCAGTGTGGCTCGGCCATCCTAAACACCGAAATCGACTGAAATCGGCCGAAATCTAGTGAATTTCACCTAAAATATATATATATTTTTACATTCCCCACTAAACAAAGCCTATTACTGACAGGACTGGTGATTTTTTTTAGCAGATTAATATTAATATTTTATTGATTTGTTTGACATATTTTTTCAGATTTTCTTGATGTGAAATTATACAATAATTCTTCATAGTTCTTCTCCACTTATAAAACAAGTGCTTTCCTGCTTTCCTCATGCTTAAAATTTTTAACGCACAGTGTAAAATCACAAACTAAGGCAATTAAAAAAAAAATCAAGTACCTAGATACGAAACCTAGTGTAGTTTATAGTGGAGTAATAATAAGCTATCTGCTATGCACTTCTTGAAAAAATAACGGTAAAATAGCTTTAAGCTTGGAGATAACGCAGTAAAATACCTAGGAGCAAAAGCATCGTCTTCCAATGAAATCTCAGACACGCATCATAAATGCAAAGAGACGCACACGTTTCAACATTAACAAAACTTTGGCCTTAAATACCAAATTAATTCCTTCCGAATTGGCATTTTTTTAAATATTTATAAGACGCTTGTCCAATCCACTACATATAATAAAACACAGCTGTTGGTCGCTTGCGCTCTATCTCTCTTAGTTGGTCCACCTCTCCGTCACACTGTTAAGTACAGGAAGTCCTCGTTATAGGCCAGAGATCCGTTCCGGAATCAAGTGGCTTTGAACAAGGAATTTGCACTAAACAAAACCTCTTAAGATGCGTGTTGCAATCAAACTGCCGGTGTCACGTTTGTTACCCCACATTCCGAGCGACTCAAGTTAGGTAACACCGACGACAACCTCAACATGAAGAACTTGTCCGATTGGGTGCTAAAATTAAGCCTTCTAGGCAAGACTTGTTTGAAACTTCAGACTCAAGCATTAGCTTTGCTTATGTGGATCACGTTGCAAGTGTTAGAAGCAACGCGATTACGTTGAGCCGGTTAAAAACTCCCCCCTTTTGCAAACCAAAACTGAATTCCTCGCAGTCTGATGTTTTACCGATTAAGGGCCAATGCCTGTAACTCAACAAAACGAATCGAATCCAGCGCACCTGCCTGCAGCTTCGTATGAGTTAAGCTCAACTTCAGCGCCCAATCGAACTTACTCTTATATAGATAGAGCTTTGAGCTGGGTAAAAGCACTTTTGTTTACAAACATTGCCTTTACTTGCAAGCAGTGTGATCAATTGATACAGAAAAATGAAGAGCTTATCCCATTGCTGATGTATGTATGCTCTCTTGCAGGTTTTTCACATTTTATAAAAAAAAAAAAACAGACGAATGAAAGCTCCGCCAGCAATGTTAAGGTGTCAGGTTTCTGCTTATGCAGCTGAGATTGCATAGTATTCATCCCATTCCCATATTTTTGAGTGAAACGGTGTTATACAGGAGCTCGTAGCAACACTATCTAGACTCTCATTACAACGCGTCTCAATGCCTTTCTCCGTTTTCTCTGATTACCGAAAGACTTAAAGAAAACGAACAGTTTGATTGAATATCACAATATTTTTATAGTCAAATTATTAAATCGTAAAAAATGAATTTTTAAGTGATAATAAATGTTTCATACCATCACAGACAATGTTTAATTTACGTAAGCTGAATAAACCGAGTAAGATAAAGAGTACGCGTGGACGTAGTACGCCTTTTGGAAGCTGGCACTAGTGCTGCAGGTAAAATGATGTTATTCAAAATGAAGGTCGCAAAATCAAATAGCTGGAACTAAAAATTTTGGGGCTACATCGAAACCGGTGTAAAACAAGTCCGGTCTAAAACGAGGACTTCCTGTATTTAGATAGGAGAAAATTCGTTTACTGAAAAATAAGTTGAGATGCCATAAAATTGCATCCCTTGCAGTAACGGTGACAAATATAGCTTCTGAAATATGTATGGACATAAAATGGAAGCACTGGATTTTCTGAAAATCGCTTCACTTTGAAAACTAGCTCAGTACTTCTTGATACGACAATGATTCTTCTGAGCGAGGTAGATGAAAGGCGGTACCTTTGATATTTTTTTTATCGTGTCAGGTTAAGCTATATCGCACACGTTTTTGCTGAATTTCTTGGTAGTAGTTCGAGAGGTATAGTACTGGATGGAGTTTTCTCTCTTTTCGGCATAATCCATTTCGCTTATGTTTTTTTTAGCTGCATATTATCGTAGCAGTTCAAACTTCAAGCTGAAAAGACGCCTTTTTATGTTCAACTTACATCGCAGCCAAATTTCATTTCTAAACGTTTACCTATCAGATGGTATCCATGTTACGATACGTTAAGCCCTGAGCATTTCCGGTGATTTTTTTTTTTTTTTTACTGGACTATGTTTTCTTGGTGCTGCTCAACGTTTGACCACTTCCAAACGTATATCCGCACCTTATCTTGCAGGGAGGGGGAGGGTATTTTACTCTCGCTAACCTGGTATCCAGGTTACGGTGAGCCCTGAACTATATGTATATTTTCCTAGTGCTGCTCAGCGCATGACCGATTCCCAGTTAATAATCGGGCCTTATCTTGCAGGGGGACATTGTGCTCTCACAAAACTCTGGCTGTGCAACTTGCGTTTCATTAATGGAAGATCACGCATGCAGGTATGAGACCTATTTTACAGCAAAACCTCATTTGGGAACCGGAATAAAGAAAAGCCTGATCACAAAATTATTGCCGTCATTTTTGACGGCTGGACCCTGTAGTGTTCCCTATAATGGCCTTTTCACACGATGGGGCATGCCCCAGGAACATGGCCGTAGGACAGTGACGGTGCCCGCGTTTGCTTCCACACGTAGTGGGGCAGCACCCGCCATGAGAGTGCAGGCATTGAAATACTTTAACGTCAATGCGCCTTGTTATGATCGGAACGCATTCTGGCCATGTGTCCATGTATTGCTCACAAGGTGACACGTCCCCTCTCAACCCGTCTGTGTTCATTTCGCTGACATGTAGGGCATGCCCTGCTCTCTAGCAGCTAGAGAGCGAAAAAAGAGAGCAAAATCGGACGTGTCCTTAGTGCATGCCCCATTGTGTGGAAAGGCCATAAGTCAGAGTTTATGTACCTTCCTCTATAAAATTATTGACAAGCGTATCTTGTATACCGATAGCAGTGTGATAGCTCCGCAGCATTCGACGCTTTTAGTCGTGAAGAAGGCCCTAATTTAAGCAACGCTGGAAGCTTGGCTCAACGAAAAGAAGACTGGAAACTTTTACTAAGAGGGTTCATTTCCTGAAAAATTATACGGCTTGGACCATCGTTGTTTAATGAATTAAAGGACATTTTCAAGATCTTAGTTTTTATTGACCCAAGCTTTCGTTTTGCTCAACGCAAAACGTTTTCAAGGGTGAAAAGCAAGAATGTGAGAGGATACATACACTTAGCAGCCGTATCCTATATATACACGTGACAAAAATTCTATTTACATAGGATGTAACTAGAGCACTCTGAGAGCGCATACCTCCGCCAAGCGAGGCAACGTTAGTAAAAAATTCAACTTGGCTCTGAAACCATGATTTTTATTGTATCAACTCCAAAACTTAATAATTTGTGCCTTTTGACAGTAATCACAATTTATACAATTTTCTTGATGATCCGTTCAATTTTTGAGTTATGCTGCTAACAAACGTTATAACAAACATGTGTCAAACATACAAATGAACGAACCGATCCGCACTAAAATTTAATCATTATGTCAGTTAACATTAATAACAAGCCCCATAAATTTCAGAAAGATCCATTCATTATTTTCTGATTTAGTGTGTTGAGAAGCATAAAATTAAAAAACAGTGACAAACGAACCAACGAACAAATGAATCATTACCAAAATTTGGTCATTTACTCTGCGTTATATTCCTAACAACTCATGTGAATTTCATAAAAATCGGTCCATAACTTTTTGAGTTATCGCATTGAGAAAAATGAGGCAGATAAACAAACAAACGGATGAACGGATCTTCACCAAAAGTTAATCATCTGATCCTCCTAACATGCCAAACAATCCTGCAAAATTCGTCAAAATCGGTTCATAACGTTTTGAGTTGTCTTGGTGACAGACAGACAAACACGACAAAAACATAACCTCCTTAGCGGAGGTAATAAACAATAGTCTAGTCGCTGAGATTCACGTGCCTTACATCATAAAAAATGAAAAGCTTTACTCTGAGGAACGGAGTACATCATGAACGAGAGAATTATCTAACAACAGAGAAATACACATCTGAGAGCTCGTTGTATCTATTGATGCAATTATTTGATATGGTCGAATAACTGGATTCGATTATCCGTCGAGACTTATCGTTGTTATTTTGACCGAGTTGCTTAACATCTTGAAAGTTAAAGCTGTGTCCGAGTTGCGCGTGCTGGAAAATGCAATAATTATTATCTGTGACTCTCATGCTCGTTGTTGTTCTTGAAGTCATTGTTTCAATTGTCTGCCAGTTTAACCACTTATTTTGCGTCGCAGTCATTGCATCGTATATCATAAATTACAAACCTCTACGATTTCGAAAATAACTTGCAATGAACTAAAGAGGCAAACCTCTAATGCCATATAACGAAAGTTTTTGAAGTAGTATGCTATGTTTTACAGTATCAAACGCCTTTCTAAAGTCAACAAGCAGTCCTTAACAATGTTCCCTATTGTTCAAAGAATTATAGATATGCTCTGTTGCAAGAACCAAACTCTGTACCATAGATATATTCTTTTGAAATCCGAACAGGCTAGCTGATACCACGGAAAACTCGTCAAAGAATTTATTCTTCGCCCCGCCAAACACTGCTCAAAAATTTTGCTAAAT
Source organism: Parhyale hawaiensis (assembly GCA_001587735.2). NCBI lineage: Eukaryota > Metazoa > Arthropoda > Malacostraca > Amphipoda > Hyalidae > Parhyale > Parhyale hawaiensis. The sequence goes on along the minus strand of LQNS02020117.1, from coordinate 5,647,095 downwards.
AGTGGTAACACGGAGATAGCCGATATTCAAATTCCCTTTACCATCGTGTTTGCTGGTACCTCCGACAGCTACTTAGTTGGTCCCCATTAGTGCTGGGACCTAAAACCGCACATTGACGTTTAACGTAATTTCACTGTCATGCACTTTATACTTTGCAAACCTTCACCAAATTATTAGTGTACAAAGTGCTGCAAGAGAA
>LQNS02020117.1:5523623-5537709 GCA_001587735.2 Parhyale hawaiensis | reverse complement strand
AGGACCAGGAGTCGGAGTCGGACCTTGAACCATCCGACTCCGCAACCCTGGGTTTATGTGCTGCTCTGAAGTTCGGACATACCTTTTAGCTACTATATATTCAAGTTAGTTAGTTACTATTTATTCCAGGTATTTTTTGTCATATCATTATGGCGTTAGTGTGGTGTTTTAACTTCAACACTCTGTTGGGTGTGGTTGGCCCTTGGCTGCCACCATCTTGGATGCGTAAGCCCTTGTCTCTTTTGTTGTTTTTAGGGCCTGAGCAGCAGTGAAGGCTAGAGCCCAGTGTATATTGGTGACCGTGGAGATTGGTATATCTTTGGAATTTTTCAAGTATTAAGCAGCACCAACAAGTCAGGGGAGCCGTGGAGCCCCTCCCTGCTTTTCCGTGGGTATGATGGTGCTACCGACAGAGGTATCTCTGCCGAGAGCGCTCCAGTGAGAATAGAATAAATGTTTCAATGAATATATATCACATCACTGGGAACGGAAGTTGAAGCACTTGTGCGGGCAATAATTTGCCCAAAGCCCTTTGTTCTTCTGGCCTAATTAAGGTAATCAGGAACGCTCGTCGAAAAGACTTGTAAGCCCTGGTTGTGGTGTCGCTAAGGTACCTATGAAAGGAGTGGGGAAAAAATCAAGAGTATTTAAACCTATCTATAAGGAGGTCATAATTATATGGACAACGTGACGCCCCAGAGCTGGGCGCTGACGCGGTTCTGGTGCTACCGACAGAGGAGCTCTGCCTTCGGCTCCGACTGAGAAATAGCTATTTATTGGAACATTTATTTGCTGTTTATTGTTTTGCTTAGTTGTTGGCATTGAAAAAAAAAAACACAGCAGTCTATGCAAGCTAGCACTATTTCCATATTATATTGCAAGCATAATTTGGCTCCTATCAACGAGAAGGCCATTGGGTTAGGTTAGTTAGGTTCGCCCATCCTATGTTATGGGGAGTAGCGCCCCCAGGGGGTTTGAATAGGTTGCCTTAGCCATTATTTAGGCCTTCGGGACGTCTGTCTTTCGTGCCCACTTTGCTTCCTTCCACTTTCATACTCCTACTGATCTTACTGTTGTCTGTTCTTCCTCTCCTTTCCCAACTTGCTGTTCCCATGCGCGTTGATCCTGTGTGAGAACACCTTCGTGCATGGGTTCCCCGTTTTTCTGTCGACATACTATATGTCCCTTCCTTTTCCTCTCTTAGAAGAGCTTAGTACTTATTTAGGGAGGCCTAAATCTTCTTATAATACCTAATACCATACCTATCAACGAGAAAGTCATAGCACCCATCCTCTCCATTTATTTCCCCTTGCAAGAGCTCTGACCACGCAATCCTAATAAGTTGCATCTTCTTGGGAGCAACATCCTCCACAGCTACGGAATTCTCCTCCAATCATAGCACAAACTCGTAACCGCCAAAGACTTTGGGCCACCGTAGTACATTATCTTTCTTCTCCACCCCGCAAATTCAATGTCCCCGAGTTCCGTGAATCTGCAGCAATTACCGGTAATTGTGCTTGCGCAATAAATTCTGTGGCCGAGTTTGTTTTCTGCCGCTCGTTTTCTTCCTCAGATATCTCCATGATTTTGACAAAGTTGCAACAGCTAACGCATTGAAAGCTAGAGCCTAAGTCCCGGCTACTCCATAGGAATGGGCCTGTTGGTCCGTCTACTGCCTACTGTCTAATCTAATCTTCTTGTATTACCTATTACGCGAAGATCTCTAGGTGAAATTTTTATAATAATCTGGCCCTAGGCTAATTTTCGCCCATTTGACTCATCCGGCGATTGATGTAATGTGCCAGCAATAGGTTTATTTATATGGTAAAAGAGATGACACTGGTCAGCAAGAGCTCTGCTTGTTGGCTGCACAACCTGGGGGGTAATTCACCTCGGTTTGTAAATTGCTGGTATAGATAATGTTCAATGCAATCACGGGACTTTCGCTGCAGATCCTCTCCACTGCTAAAGCTTCGTGTCAATCGTGATACTTTAGCTGCAGATCCTCCATTTAAAGGTTTGCATCAGTCATGGGACATGTGCTGCAATTTCTGCCGTACTCCTCTCCCAGCTGTGAGAGACGCACTGGGGCAGTGGCTGATGGCCATCCCTTACGCATGTTATCTATTTAGTGTCAGACCAGCCAGTGTAATCAGTGGTGCATTATCAAATTTGTTTGGGCCGAGACTTTACTGCCAGGTTTCGTATTTGACCGTGTGACCAGCAAGAGCTGTTTTTTTGTTCGTGTGCGTGGTACTTCACAGCAGCTTCTCGGGTACCGTCGTGAGGTTACCTAATCTTTCATCCGTTCGGCCGAGCCGTGTGGAGTTGAAGATGCTCGCGCCTTATTTCCTGCCAGACATGGTGCACCTGGCCAAGATTGTTCGAATAGAACTCATTTGAGTTCGACTAAACTGTATCATACAAAATTGGATCGTTGTTATATAGTCTTTGTATCTAATACGGCGGGAAAACCCACAATATAATGATAATGTTTCATTTGGGTATTCTGTCTCGTGACGCCTGGGGTATGGTGTATGGGTCAAGGTCTGACTCAGACCCCTGGGTCAAGCCAGTACATAAATCTCACTCCTTGCTCCCAAAACTTCCAACTCCTTGACAAAAGAGACCAAATTTTTAACCTACTCCTTGCTCCCAAACTTGCGCCGCTCTGACTGTACAATCTTTGTAGCAATACTATTAGCAACAATTGTATTTCAGATCCGGTACCGCCATGTCCAGACGCAAAGGGCTCAGTGTGGAGGAGAAGAGGTCCAAAGTGCTGGAGCTGTTCTATGAGAAGCAGGACTTCTTCATGCTGAAGGAACTGGAGAAGATGGCTCCCAAAGAAAAGGGCGTCATTGCTCAGTCTGTCAAGGATATCGTCCAGTCGCTTGTGGACGACAATCTCGTCGACACTGACAAGATCGGAACGTGCGTATATTTCTGGGCCTTCCCTAGCAAAGCTTCCACTCAGTTGAATCAGAGAAAATCTGCATTACAGGAACAGTTGGCTGCAGCTGAGAAAAGACTCGCTGAAGCAAAGGCTAAAATCAAAGCTGCTTCAGAAGAGAGATCAGAAAATGAAGAAAGGAGTGAGGCTTTGGCGGCTCTGGAGGAAGCGAAAGAACTAAATGCTAAACTCTCATCCGAGTTGCAGCAGTACGCAGACTCTGATCCAGTTGCACTCAAGGCCATGGAAACAGAGACTGCCACAGCTCTAGATGCTGCTAATCGCTGGACCGATAATGTTTTCGCTATTAAAAGTTGGTGTAAAAATAAGTTTTTCATTGAGGAAGATGTCCTCAATAAGCAGTTTGGTATTCCTGAAGATCTAGACTATGTTGCTACATGAGGATAAATTGTGCAACTACCCCTCTTGGTAACCTACCGTGTACGGGTGCTGTGAGTACAAGTATGCGTTTGTTGGTTGCATTGTTGCAACTTGCACAATGCATACCTAGTAATATAGGTATGTATGTATCAGGGGACCCATTATTAGGTTACCTATCTTAAACATTTCATTATGGAAGATACAAAACCTTTTTGGTTAGATACCTGACATTTACTGTGATAGCTTAAATAAGGTTTAACTCCTGTTGTTTCCTCTCTTGAAATAATGATTTGCTTATACGTTCGATTTTTGGACTAGTAGCTAGTGTGCCTTCAGTATGATGTATTTGCTTCATTAAGGTATGGTAAATCTTTAAGATTTGTGGATGTATTTAGGAAAGTAATTTTTTCTCATGACACAGATTTCTCGCGTAAATTCTTACAAGGACTCGGTGGACGTAGGAGAAACTATAGTATATACAAAGATAAGTTTATCCATCCTGTTATGGGAAGTCGCCGCCGAGACGACTTCGTAAGTTACCTTTGCAGGCTGTTGAGGCGTTTTGTTACGTGCAGAAATTGTAAATTTTCCTTTTTCAAGTTTTTGTTTTCCTGCTCTCTTCTTCTCGATCTGACGTTCTGTTCTTATAGGCAATGAGTGCCTTTCTCCGTTACGGCTGACGTATTTCAATCCCTGAATTCCTTAATTCCTGTCTTTCGTGTACCATTGCCGTAGAGTAGAGACCTCAGAGGCAGGTACTGACGGGCCCTTGCCCTCTAACAATGTATATGTGCATCACACGCCCTGCGGTCCCAAGTGGGTACCTTTTCTACAAGAAATGTTGCAACTGGCTTCAGTTCCTACTTAGAAATATAGTTTGTAAAGTTATGTAGGTTCTCCATATTTCCCCTTCTGTTCCGTGAGGTTGCTACCGAATGGTGGTAAGCGACCCATCCCATGGGACTCCTATCTGCTCCCTTGTGAGGGCCAAAAGATGGACCCTCAGCACCGGTGTTTCTTTCTCCTGTCTTCGCTATTCGTTTTGCGCTCTCTTGTCGTGTGCCCTCAGGGGCATATTGTGGCGGGCACTTTCTGTGCCACAATATGTATGGGCACCACGCACCCAAGGGTCCCAAGTGCCTTCTCCGCTGGGGATGTAGCATCTGGTTGCAGTTCCTGCTGAGAAGGTTAATTTTGTAGAGTTAGGTAGGTTATCTATATTTCCTTTCTGTCCCGCGAGGTGGGCCGCCGGTCGAGGTGACCAACCTTTTTCTGCGGGGCTCTTAGCTCGCCCGTGTGGAGGGCCACAGGAGGGACCTTCCGCACGGGCACTTCTTTCTTCTGTCGTCTTCTCTTTTCGTCCTTCATCTCTTGCCACCTGAGCACAATGTTGTGGTTCCGGCTGTAAGCCGAGTAAATCATTTTAGATCGCTGTTGATTGTCTAAGTGTCAGAAATTGCGGGACAATACCAATATAATAATAATCTCTTATCGTGTGCCGCGGGTATGGATGAGCGAATTTGTTCAGCCGAGTCATTTAGAGTTAGAGATACTTTCTGTGCCCTATTTCCTTCAGAATTGGTGCCCCTGACTTCTGCTACGCTAATAGAACTCACCTGAGGTCGACTCGAATTCTAAACTATACGAAATTGGATCGATGTTATGTAGTTCATGTATCTGATCGGCGGGAAAACCCTCAATGTACTATTAATAACCATTGCTGTAGATGGAGAGATCCCCTCAGGGGGCATAGGATGGGCCATAGGGTTAGGTTCGCCCATCCTATGTTATGGGGAGTAGCGCCCCCCAGAGGTTTGTGTAGGTTACCTTAGCCATGAGCTAGGCCTTCGGGACGGCTGTCTTTCGTGCCCACTTTGCTTCCTTCCCAGCATTTGCTCCTACTGATCTTTCCTCAATCTGTTCTTACTCTTCTTTCCCGACTTGCTGTTCCCCTGCGCGTTGACTATGTGTGAGAACACCCTCGTGCATGGGTTCCACGTATCTATCGTCACACTATGTGTCCCTTGCTTCTTCTTCTGTTAGATCGCCGTTGCTTTGGAGACGGAGACTTAAACTACTCAATACAATAATAATAAAATAGAGAGACTGAAATTCAGAATATATATACCTAACTAACACTAGATTCCGCTCTTGAAATATTTAGAGGTAAAGAAAGAGCCATGACTCACCTATTCTTTTAGTTCCAGTTCAGGTCTCTGTACCCTCAACGTTTGCTTAAATCTAAAGAAAATAAGCAAGGAGTGACATGGTGTCGAGCAGAATTAGTATGGGCCCAAGTAGGTACAGGAGCAGCAGGGACGTTGGGACATCTATTGATAATCGTTACTAACCGGGAAACTGTTATCAAAAGAACAAAATACAAAAGTAGAAATATATATTGTGAGAAATTCTGCCCATTATCGCGGTAATTTTTTCTACCTGAAAAATCTATTTCGCTGTTGTATCGTGCTCCTTTTGGCTCCGGCGGGAAAACCCTCAATTTAATCATCTTAAAACTGTTGATACGACGAACACCATGAAAATGTCCGCTGTAGAAGGCAGAGGAACAAAGACAAAGCAGCGAAATNTTGTTCTCCCTGAAAAATCTATTTCACTGTTGTATCGTGCTCCTTTTGGCTCCGGCGGGAAAACCCTCAATTTAATCATCTTAAAACTGTTGATACGACGAACACCATGAAAATGTCCGCTGTAGAAGGCAGAGGAACAAAGCAGCGAAATAGACTCGAAAAGAAAGACGTCCTGACCGCTTGGCTAATGCGAAAGTGAAGAAATGGATCTCCTTCTCTACAAAGGATGGGCGAACCTAAGAGACAGGGAGCGTAAAATACAGCAATATATAAACGTATAAGCGAACTGTATATAGTACTGCTGTTTACTAATACAGTGGACTATGGTCGAAATTGCGATGTCACTTGAAGCCGACATCTTTTTATTATCCAGAGCTTGATTATTTTACCTTCTACTTTAACGAGTAATGTTGGGCCTACAGCTGCCTTCAAATGCTCAGCTTTACCTATTCACTAAAATAGTAATAATCATGCTAAGTTGGACGTTAACTTACTTTTTGGGACGACTTTCTGCGCGCCAACTTCGCTTCCTTTCATCTTCATACTCCTACAGATGATGCTTTGTTCTTATCTTCTTCTTGCTCTGCTTACTGATCGTGTGTGGAACAGGTTGGGTGTTCCTGGCATGCCCCAGGTCCTTATCTGTTGCACGCTTTGATCATCGCTGTACTAGAGACGAACTCAGCTACGTAATATGATAGTACTGTGTACCGTACATTTCTGCTGGGGTATTTTTGGCTCTCCGTGCTATATGGTATGCCAACAGTATGAAATTCAGGTCTTTTTCGTGGTGAGGTTCCTTCGCGTCATGTTCTTTTTTCTTTCTGTGTTATTGGTTTCTAATGTGTTGCGTTAGGGTTGTAGAGTTGGAAGGCGTGAGATCAGATTCCTGGAGCTGGTGTGTGTTTAAGTGGAGTTTCTATAACTTGTAGGTCCGAAAGGGCATATTTTGGCGGGCCCTCTTCTTGTCAAAATAATGATGGGCCTCACTCACCCAGGGACTTTTACTTCTGCTTTTCTTTTTAGTTTCTTTTGCCCTGTGCGGCGTGGCTGGAGATGCTCTGCGCTTTGTCTTTTGCAAGCAGTAGCGTGCTGTCCACTTGAGACCTATAAAACTCATCTGAGTTGGCGTTAAAACTTGAGACTTTCCGGCAACAAAGCCGTGGAAAATGTCACTGAACATTCGGCGCGATTTTATTCAGTATTGCTGCGTTAGGCAGTGGTCTTGTACTACGACTCTGCTCTTGCTAGATACTCCTAGGAATTCATGCTCGTGTTTTCCCTGCCATAATATGTTTGGGCATCCCGCACCCAAGGGTCCCGAGTGCCTTCTCCGCAGGGGATGTAGCATCTGGCCGCAGTTCCTGCTGAGAAGGTTAGTTTTGTCGAGTTGGGTAGGTTCTCTATATTTCCTTTCTGTCCCGCGAGGTGGGCCGCCGAACGAGGTGACACTGTTTCTGCGGGGCTCTTACTTCGCCCGTGCGGAAGGCCACAGAAGGGACCGTCCGCTCGAGCGCATCTTTCTTCTGTCTTCTTCTCTTTTCGTCCTTCATATCTTGCCACCTGAGCACAACGTTGTGGTGCCGGCTGTAAGCCGAGTAAATCATCTTAGATCGCTATTGATTGTCTAAGTTTCAGAAATAGCGGGAAAATACAAATATAATAATAATAATAATAATCCATGCTCGTGGCAAAGCAGGTATTTAGTTAGATGTCAACCCGGACCCGCTACAAACTATCGGGAAAAATCCAGAGGTAAAGTCAACAGTGACCGCACTATCAACTGAGAGACCCACACGCACTGGTTTGTGCTGCGGGTATGGGCCCATTGGCCCCAGAGGAGTAACTGCAGCTGCAGTCCCCCACGGGTCATCAAGAACTATGGCGCCAAATTTGACGGAAGATTCAAATGACCCGCGACCCACCCCCCTTCTCTCTGTGCAAGGCAAGTTCCACATCGGCGCAGTGCATGCACACAACTGCCGAGTCAGCATGCCTAGACCAGTAAAGAGCTCGCGTGCCTGGGTTGGCTTCGAACCAGCGAAGTCGAGGACTGTGAGCTGCAACTAGGTTAGTTAGGTTCGCCCATCCTATGTTATGGGGAGGAGCGCCCCCAGGAGGTTTGTCTAGGTAACCTTAGCCATTAGCTAGGCCTTCGGGACGGCTGTCTTTCGTGCCCACTTTGCTTCTTTCCCATCTCTTACTCCTACTGATCTTTCTTCAATCTTTTCTTACTCTTCTCTCCCGACTTGCTGTTCCCATGCGCGTTGATCCTGTGTGGGAACAACCTCGTGCATGGGTTCCGCGTATCTATCGTCACACTATGTGTCACTTGCTTCTTCCTCTGTTAGATCGCCTTTGCTGTGGAGACGGAGACTTAAACTACTCAATATAATAATAACAATAACAATGTGAGCTTCAAACAGAAGCATGCGGCTACCGTGGCGGATTTGCTAGCATTCCCCTCAGGGGGCATAGGGTTAGGCTAGTTAGGTGCGCCCATCCTATGTTATGGGGCGCGGTGACCCCAGGGGGCTCGTGTAGATTTTCTTAGCCATTAGCTAGGCCTTTGGGACGTCTGTCTTTCGTGCCCACTTTGCTTCCTTTACATCTCTTCCACCTAGTGAACTTTCTTCCATTTGTTCTTCCTCTTCTTTGCCGACTTGCTGTTCCCATGGGCGTTAATCCTGTGTGAGAACATCCTCGTGCATGGGTTCCCCGCTTCTATTGTCATACTATATGTCCCTTCTTTCTTCCTCTGTGATATCTCCTTTGTTGTGGAAACGGAGAATTAAACTTCTGAACATAATAATTTGCTAGCATTGTCACCAACCTTTTCTTTTTTCGTTTTCATTGGGGTTCTGAACCTTTGAATGCATTTAAAAATTAATTTTCTTAATCTCACTTTTAGAGTCGGATTTTGATGTTTTACTCAAACTTGTGGCACCAGCGAGGGTCCGTCTTTGACTTTGCATCCCTTGAGCGTACCTATTCTAGAGCTTAGCTGTGCAAATCACTTTGTTGCTAGCAGCCTAGCACTAGTTCGCAATTGGGGTAGGTAGCTATAGTAAATTTGGTAGTAATCCAGTAAATTTATTGTAAAAGTTCCGCTTCAATTCCAAAAAGCTACAGCAACCGGAAATGAGTGTCATGTTTGTTCGGACATTTGCCTGAGATTCTTTGCAGCGAGTGTCGCGTTTATTTAATTCTCGTTGCTTGTTCATTTTGTCGAGGAAAGAGTAGGTAGCTATTTTCGTGTTTTTGCTCTTCTTACGTGCTGTCATTAGTATTACCTTTATTATTGATACCTATTTGAGGTGTTTGTTCACTACACTCAGAAGTGTAGTGAAAATAATTTTTGGGTTTGATCTAGGAACGGATGGACTTGATTAATTTTTGTAGTGGAAATCGATTTTCCATTCCTAATGGCCTGATGAAGGTACTTAAATTTGAACTCTGTAATGCGTTGCCGTCATTGTGAGTCTAGCAGTAGGTCTGTTGACTAGGTATGTGCCTGTATTATTGCTATCGTCAGTCCGAGTGTGAGCCTCGCATGCACAGCATTGCCTGCCATCCCGAAAGCTGGGAGACAAAACTGCCATATCGTATGTCGGTCTACCAATGGACTCGTGCACCCGCAGTCATCAATTGTCTGCCTTACCGGGTTATGAGTGAGTAGCTTAAGCCTCCTTAGATACTACACTAGATTCATAAAGTGAAAGAAGAAGGGACACAGAGCATGTTGCTTGAAACATGGAACCCATGCGTAACGGGGGCTTCTTCCCATTATGCCCATACGCGCAGCACGAGGATGAAAAAAAGGAAGAGCAAGAAAAAATCATCAGTAGGAGTGTGGAAATGAAAGGAAGCCAAGTAGCCACAAGGATAAGTGTCGCGAATGCTAATTTTTTATATGCTTATATCGTGAATTTTTTTAGGAATTTAGATAACAGGCTGCAAATTCAATAAATGATTCATATGCAGGTGTGTCCCGTTGTACATTTCGAAGTGTGAAGAATTGATGCTCATCCCTTTATTGACTAACCGTAGCGCGACCCCTTCGAAATTTCAGCCTAGCATTAAGCATCCCTATATTCATTATATAGCTATGTTCCTCACAGGTGTTTCTTTCTTCAGTTTTCTTCTCTTCTATTTTGTCTTTCTGTTTGCCCTGTGCACGGGCGTGGCTGAGCAAACAGGGGAGCCGTATAGCGTGGGAGATGCTGTGTGTCCTATTTTCTTGCCACTATCAGCGCGGTGGTGCCTTCAGGACCAGGTGCAGAACTCATCTGCTGAGTTCGAAAAATTACCAAGAATCCGGCGCGATGCAACTGTGTAGTGTTGCTGCGCTGGTATCCCTCCTGCTACTGCCACTCATTATGTAAGCAGAGGTCGCTGGATAGGACAATTTTTCAGCTATATTTACTGTAACGCTCACGGCAAATATAAGAACCTCTGTTGAGATTATGTGGAATGTTCCGTCCTCACTGATCCAGTGTGGAAACAACCTAGTGCGTGGATTCCACGTTTCTGTTGATATCCAAGGAGTCTTACAGGCTGCGTTAGACTTAGCTGGTCCTTCGGAAGATCTTTATATTTCATGTCCAGATCGCTTCCTTCTTGTCTTCTTTACTTTTATTCATGATCTTCTACCCTCAGGCGGGCCCCTTCCCTGCCAGAATATATATGGGCATCACTCATCCAGGTGCTGACCCAAGTGTCTTTTACGCAGATGTTGCAACTGGCGACAGTTCATGTCGTTGAGGTTAGTTTTGTGAAGGTAAGTAGGTTCTCTACATTTCCCTTCTGTAGCTTGAGATGGTCCGGAGAATAGTAGTAAGCGACCCATCCCATGGTACTCCTGTCTGCTCCCGTGTAGGGGCCACGGAAGGGTCCCTGCGCACTCGTGTGTCTGTCATCTCTTGTCATTTTTTGTCTTTTTTGCTCTGTGCCGCATAGCTGTTCGAATTTGCTCGGCCGAGCTGTTTAGGGTTAAGAGATGCTTTGCGCCTCATTTCGTGTCAAAGTTGGTGAACCTGACCGCTATTAAACTAATAGAACTCGTTTGGCTTCGACTGGAATTCTAAACTATACTATATGAAAGTAGATTGCTGCTATATAGTCCTTGTATCTGATACCTCGAGAAAACCTGATTAGCATATAATGATGATTAAGTAATAATCTATGCATGATATTGGTTCTGTTCTCCCGGGTTTCTTTACCCATGCGCGGTGGTCGAGTTTGAGAACAGCTCCGTGTATGGGTTCCCTATTTCACTTTACATACTGTATGATCCCTTATTTCTTGCCAGTAGTAGCGCGCTGTACTTTCGAGACGAAGAGAACTCCTATCAGTTCGCATCAAGTGCGCGACCTTCCGGTAGAAAAGCTTAGATAAAAATCACCATGACTTCGACCCATTGCGACTTGGTATTGCCGCGCTAGCTGACTTTCTATGACTACTCTGTTTAATCGCCATCGTAGTGGAAAATGGAGGTTCAATTTTCCAATATCTTAGTAAAAAATATTATCCGCACATACTATCTGTCACTGCTTCTTCTCTTGGACCATCTGTGTGATGGCTAAGGACGCCAAAGTAACTCAGGCCTTATAATATTAGCTCTTTACGTTCTGTTCGATGATTAACTACTGTGTTGATGTGAAATTGATTTCGTCGTGCAATATATAGGTACTTCTAATTCTAATAATATAACCATTGTTCTCGTGTGCCCTTTAATGGTTCACTGTTTTTTTTTTTCTTTTTAATGTTGACATTGTTACTCAGTTACAGGAACTCAAACTGCATATTCTATAGGTATGTTATTGCACTGATGACTAATAGCTGGCCCTTTCCCTACCTTTTCTGTTGGGGATGTTGCAGCTTGCACAGTTCCTGCTGAGAAGGTTAGTTTGTTAGGATGGGTAGGTTCTCTATATTTCCATTCTGTTTCGCGAGGTGGGCCGCCGATAAAGGTGGCCGACCTTTTTCCCGCGATACTCCTACCTTCGCCCGTGCGGAGGGCCACGAATGGGGCCAGCCGAACGGGCGTTTCTTTCTTCTTCTCTTTTCGTTTTTAGCCCGGTAGCTACCGTCCGGCTGAGCAAATTCGTTCAGACGAGTCGTGTAGGGTCGGAGATGCACGTGCTATCTACATTTGAGACACTAAGCTCACTTATGCGTGTTCGCCGTCACTCACGACCTCCCGGCAGAAATGCCGAGACAGAATATTTGACCTTCGGCGCGATGCGGCTTAGAATCGCTGCGCTAGCAAACCTTCTTACTAACCTTGACCCAATAGCTGTAGGTTTGACATTGGATTTTGCTTTTGATGCTTAATGTTTCTAGTAATACCGGATTTGTCATCAAACTTAGGTGTAATTAGGTCCTTTACTACCAATCAGGGGGCTTTGGGGCAATTGCCGTGGTCCCGCTGCCAAGGCGGCCCCCGCTGGAAGAAAAGGTGCTTAATAGTCTCGTATAGCTATACATATTTCAGTATTCAGTCAAAGATGATAGATAAACTTTGATGACCCTCCTTAGTGTAGTAAATCAGGCCCTGTTTGTAACGAACTCTGTGTTCAGTTCTCTGTTGTGACAAGATTTATGATGAACTCGCTAACTTTAGGTCCTACGCTTAGTGACGCTAGCTTTAATAGCAAACTTTGTAGTAAAGTCCTTTTCTATGCTAGATTTATAACAAAATTTTCTCACTATGAAGCCTTTCCTTAACCTCTCAGAAGACGCCCGTCGTGGAGATATCGTGACCGATGCTATCCCTGCCAGAGTATTTATGGGCCTCGCACTCTCAAGGGTCATATCGAGTGCCTTACCGCAGGGGCTGTTGCACCTGACCGCAACTCCTACTGGTTATGAGAGTTTATAAAATTAGTTAGGTCTTGTATGCTTCCCTTCTCTTTCGTCAGGTAGGTCGTCGATGGTGTCAAGTAACTTATCTCACTGGTATCCGGTCGGCTTTCGCATATGCGTGCCGCCAACTCCCCTAAGTATCCATCGAGGCTTTCTTTTCCTCTTCCTCGGCGCGATGCGGCTTGAAATCGTTGCGCTAGCAAACTATGTTGCCGATCAATTTTTTTTTCCCTTTCTTCCCACGTATTTTTTAAATTATTGCGCCTTTTCATCCTGACTGCCCAGTGCACTAACCAAACTTTAAGGCGTATACACACGACATTTGTATCAACGCCTTCGCATATCCCTTTGACCGAATGTTCTGTAGCGTCACCAAAACTTTGTATGCGCCACAAGAAGTATTGACTGTCAAATCAGTTTCCTCGGCAAGTTAGCATATCTCTTCAAACTTGTAGTGAAATAAAACTGAGAAAATAGCGCACTCTTCTAAAGTTTCCAGGGCGCAGTGACACATTCGGACAAGTGGATGAGCGAACGCGCTTATATGAATGACGTGTAAACTTATCGTTAACTAGGAGAACTCATGTGAATACGTTTACAGGCTGATATCTTCCAGCAGAGATGGCGATAAAATTTTTGCTTTTTAGGCATAGTTGCTGAAGCGCTAGTCAATCAACACCATTTAATACACGCTGTTTTGTGTTTATAAACAGTATTTAACAATAATATGTAGGTATCTTTCGGGTCACGCTCCTTAAGAAATAGGCAAAAAAAAAGGCCAGGTTGCAGATTTTATAAAATTGTAATTAGGTTGCGTTTTCATGGAGATCGGTGACCAGGTTGTAGATGGCAAAATTTGGCTCTTGATCCGTTAATTCCTTTCCCTTTATTATTATTATTAAATCAAACCAGGCTGACGACTTAGGAACGGAGAAACTCCATGAGGTTAACAAGCCCCCACGCAACGGCCCAGCGGGTGGAGAAAACAAAAGAATGAAAAAAGAAGATCCGAGTTCACAGAATAGCTCTGTGTGCAGATCGTTTAAGGCTACCAATACCAGCAAATGCTGAGCCATCAAGACCATTCCAAACATCCACACACGATGGAAAAAACGAACGGGAATACTGGCCCGTACGGCATCGTAACGGTTCCTAGGCAAACTCATGAAAAGATTAGATTAGATTATTAGATTAGATAGGCGGCAGTAGACGAACCAAAAGGCCCATTCCCAAAAAGACACCGGGACTTACACCCCGGTCCTCTATGAGCTATTGCCATTATGTTAGTAGAATGTAG
>LQNS02020117.1:5447325-5469309 GCA_001587735.2 Parhyale hawaiensis | reverse complement strand
GATGACTACAGCTGTACCACTCGTCACAACCATGGCTGACGCTTTTTCCTCCGACTGCACTCGCTCGTTTTCCTCCGCTTCCCCTGCCGCTCGACGCTTATATCAGGACCCCATATCGCACCGTGTCACGTGGTCATTCGCCCTCTAGGTCCCACAACGCTAGCACCCCCACAGTTTAGGTCCTCTCAAATGAAAAAAAAAATTATTGTTAGACATCCTTAAGATTTCATTAGGTTTTGAAAATGGGATACAACTCCCGAAACGTCAAATTTTAATTAGCTCGTGTCGATTTTTTTTTTCAATTGTTTGATTCATGCTTGTCATAAAGTTTGTTAGCAGTATAGCTCAAATAGTTATGATCGGATCTTCAAGAAAATTGCACAAGCTGTTATTACTATCAAAAGGCACAAATGATTAGATTTTGGAGTTTATATAAAGGAAATTACGGTTTCAGAGCCAATTTGAATTTTTTGTTACAGTTGCCTCGCTCAGCGGAGGTATGCGCTCTCAGAGTGTTCTAGTTTATCATTGTTCTTACCTTCATTTTGATCTACTGGGTATAGTACTGGAGCACATGTTGGAGCTAGCATATGATACTATAGTCTTATTTGACCAAGACCTAATTTCATAATGGATGCATGGTAAAGCATTGAGAAAATGACGTGTTATGACAATTTTAGTATTCTCCAGTGGACATATACAAAGGACGTGACTATGATGCTCCAGTGCTTCTGAGAATGCAACGTCATTACAGTTGTTATTCTTTACAGTGAGAGCGCATTTATGTACTGTTGCTTATACTAAAGATATATGTCGTCTTACGTGATCTACTCATGTTTTATACAGACAATTTGAGGCTAGCGGGGATATATTATTTTGATTAGTAAATTACCAGGCCTTAAGCGTTACTACATAAAATAATCACTTTCGAGGCGGGTATATTTCAGTATCCCACAAAGTAATCGATTGTACAAGAGAAATCTTTTATACAGTGCGTTTTCGGCTATTCCAGTATTCATTGCTCATGTTTATTCGTAGGTTGTTGATATGCTGTAGGAATATCACGCCTCAGTAGGCACGTTCTTTCTCAGGCCGAAGGACGTGGTGAATGTATAGAAGATGGTGACATTCGCGGTAGCGGGTAATTTCATTATCACCAGGGACCGGATTTCTAGCATTTATTCTATAAATACTGTAATGACTATGATAAAATAACATTAAAGCATTTAACTATTATCACTACAAAGAAATAGCATTTAACTATAATGACTATGAATGTGATAAATGGCCATAAATGACCATTCATATTTGGGAACACTGTAGAAACACTTATGGCAAAACTGTAGACTTATTGAATGAAGCAAGTCATTCACTGATAGTAGTAACTAGAACCTACAAACGTGCCTAAAGTGAAGTCAACTAAATGCACTGCTGTTGCAGAATTGGTCGAAGAATTTTAAGTGGTGTTACCAGAAGATGTTGAAATACTGAAGTGTATTACTGGTGACAAGGAAATGAGTTAAAGCAGAAAATCTAACGTGATTGCCCATTATGAAGTAACTAAGCATAGAAATAATCTAGAAGATGGTGGAATTCGTGCAGAAAATGAAGATCAAAACAATGTGGATGCAGCGAATGCAGATAGGAAGGAATTTAATTTAGAATTGTTTCAGGCCTTAGTTAATGCTAATATTCCTGGAAGGAATTTAATTTAGAATTGTTTCAGGCCTTAGTTAATGCTAATATTCCTATCTGGAAATTGGACAACAATTCGATTAGAGATTTTCGAGAAATTGCGCGGGAAATGTAGTGCCGCATGAGAAAAAAGTATGTAGATGTTCACTACAACAAGACCTCGAGCAAAATTAGAACTAACGTAGGCAACAATAAATTATGGGTGAGCGTAGAAACAGACATCACAGGTCGACAAATTGCTACCATTATAATAGGAACATTTGAAGCAGGGGTAGCATTGAAGATTTATTCGCTCAATAAACAACAATTAGACAAAGAAATAGCGCTACAGTGCTCATTTTTTTTGCAGCTTCATTAGCTGTACTCTGGCCCGATGGCATGCTTTTGGAGAACGTCCTGTTGCTGGTCACGGACGCAGCTTCATACATAGAGCGGGCGGCTACGTCGCTTCAAATTTTCCCTTGTTTGTGTCATGGATTGCCCCGAATTGCAGATGACATCAAATTCAGCTTCTCTAATGTTGGCAATTTAATTTAAAATGTAAAGCAATTCTCCTCGAGGTACCATCAAGAACTGAAGTGTTCGAACAACAATCCCACAACAAGCAATACTCACTAGATGGGGGACTTGGCTCAAGGCAGCGCTGTAGTACGCTAATTATTTCGATATCATAAAAAACGTTGATAGTTTACTTGACCCTGAAGAGGCCTGAGCAATTAGATTGTCTCAACAGCAATTGGATGATCATTCACTCAGAGAATATCTCATCTACATATCTACCAACTTCTCAACACTGTCGCACTCCCTAAAGAAACTGAAGGAGCGTAACTTTTACATAGTAGGTGTGTTCGAGGGATCCCTGCAAAGTATGAACGTCACCTAAGGTAGTGTAGGACTCGCAGTAAAAATACCAAGGGTGAGCGCATTGCATTAAGAATCCAGGATTAAAAACCATGAAAAAAAACTAGACAATCGGGAAACACGAAGTGCATCTTGAAGAGAATGCTCACCTAGCTCTACAAATATGCGGCAGTGACATCAGTTGAAGTAGAGAGAAGTTTTTATAAACTGAAAATTGTTCTCTCTGCTAAACGGCTTATCTTAACTACTAGAGCATGAAAAAATTCCTAATGATATCCTGCAATAATGTTCAATATTACTGTTTATGTAATAATGTTATCATTTGATTGCTGTAATAATGTTATTTTTTCATTCAAATTCTTTGCTAACTGGAGATAAATCATATTATGTTAAAATTGTTTAATTAAATTTCATAAAACTATTATTATTAAAATTTCACGCTTGAGCTCCCACGGACAGGTAATACAACCCAAATGAAGCATTTTGCAACACCGGGAAGCCCAAAACCCTGCTGAAGGAAATCCAGCAAGAAAACATTAACAGCTGACTTAAACGCCTGCAGGCCAATGCGACCAAAAGCCGATGACGGCAGCAAATTCCAAACCTTAGCCGACCAGGACACGAAGCACCGACAGAACTGATTAGTTCGACATCTGACAGCTTCAAAAGTGAAAGAGTGCGCTCCACACGCAGCTAGAGTCTCTCTCCCAAAAACCTTGAGGGCAGGGAGAGAAGAATACAACCAATGTCGCTCATTATTGTACACCTTATAAAACATATAGCTCTGCTACTCTTCTCCTGTGGGACAGGTTCACTAGATCATTATCAGCGCACGGCCTGCTGGCTGAACTAACAAGTCGGTCCAAAAGACGCAAATGAGTGTCAGCAGCTTAAGCCCAGACCGGTGAGCAATACTCCAACACAGGCAGCGAAAACACATAAAAACATCTGCGGGCAACCTGACTATCACCAAACACGGAATTCACCTTACGCAGGAGCCCAATCTTAGTGGAAGCACGCGATACCAACCTCCTAATATGCGACTCAAAAGTAAACTTCTCATCAAAGACAACACCAAGAGTCTCCAAGGAGCTAGACTCCGGAAGTAAAGTGTCATCAATCTCCATTTGGGGATGCTGCGGTACAAGTGTCCGAGACAGACTGATAATCATCGACTTGGTCTTACTGGCATTCAGCTCCATACTCCAGGCTGAGCATCATGCACTAATGCGTGACAAATCCCTATTCAGAGACTGAGCGACAGCATCACGCAGGCGAGGAGCAGGTATCACGGCCATCAAAGTGGAATCGTCGGCATAGTTGATCAACGTGCTTTCAAGCGAAGAGAACATGTCACTAGTATAGAGAACGAACAACAGCGGGCCGAGCACACTGCCCTGAGGGACGCCAGACACCACCCCGACTGAGGCGCTCAAAATGCCGTCATCAGACACACTCTGCGTTCTTTCAGAAACAAAATCGCGAATGATTGAAAAACCCTACCACCCACACCAAAGGACTCCAGCTTGTATAATAGACCCCTGTGGTTAACCCTATCAAACGCCGCGCTAAAGTCTAACTGGACAAGGCGTGCCTCCGACCTACAATCCAGCGCAACTGTAAATGGTGTGACACCGACAAGAGAGCGTCACATCAACCTAAGCCAATTCTGTACGCAAACTGACCAGCAGGCAGCAACCCCGTAACCTCAGTGAAACGACCAAGCTTACCAGCAATTAACTTCTCGAACACCTTCGATAAAATGGGCATCAGTGTGAAGAGTCGATAGCTGGTCACATAGGGCGAAACCGGACCCTTGGGTATAGGAGTAATATTCCCAGTTCGCCAACAACGAGGAAAACTTCCTAACCGTATTAGGCGCCGGAAGATCACTGCAAGCTCGGGGACAAGAACATCAGCCAGCTGCTTATAAAACAAAGGAAACATGCCCACCGGATCCAGACCTCCATACGGATCAAGGCCCTCAAGCAGCACCCTGATTGCACCTGATCTGAACGCCAAACAGGTCAAGCTAGGTTCAGGGTGGAATCCATGAGGCAATGCGATAACATCTCTGCTCTGCTTCCCGTCGAAGTGAGCCGACAAAAGCTCCGCCCTTGCCAAGGGATTAGTAACTATATCCCCACATGGACCAACAAGGGGCAGCAATGAAGGTTCAACAACGAACACTCAACCCTTAAGCTCACTCCACCAACGATGTGGATGGTCAATACTCAGCAGAGACTCCCTGGAACGCTGCCTCAGACGACGCTGTGCCTCCTCATACACACGCCTAGCCTCGGCCCGACGATCAACATAGGTCTGCTACAACATGCGGTCACGTGAACGTCGCCATGCCCGATAAGCCGCTTGTTTAGCTTCGAAAGCTAACAGACACTGGTCGTCAAACCACGGCTTATCCTGAGACCTCACAAGAATAGTCCTCTTAGGGACAAACCTCTCCAAAATGGACACAGTCAAGTCGTTATGCTCAGAGACTGGATCCTCACTGTGAATAATCTGGCGCCAAGGTAACGTTTTTACTGCCCGAGTAATAGCCACCCAGTTAGCCCTGCTCTTAGCGAAAAGTCCAACGCAGCCACACCATGACAATCAGTCGGTGATGCAGATCCCAACCAGTCTCTGTGGTGTGCATTAACATCACCCACAAAAACAAACGCTGCCTTGGGATCCGTGCTCTGGATCGAGGCCATCGCCGTCAATAAACATAACTTCGCATTGCATAACTTTTTGCACAGAACCCATCTTGCGTATTTTTCACAACTTTGAAAATGTTACGAGGAACGGCAATTTCCATTACTTCTGCTAAAATCCACCCGGGCGTTAACGTCACTCGTTAAGTTTCTAAAATTGCTACGGCGATACCGTTACTCGTTACAAAAAGTAACGCCTGTTACTTAAGCCGTTACAGTAACTAGTAACATGCCCATCTCTGAATCTAATCTAATCTAACCGCATGTAACTAACCTGTACCTCGACAAACAAGCATGCATGCTCTGCATATTTCAGACTTGTCTGAATAGAAAATTTAAACTGTCGTAATTTTGGAACTTGAAAGAAGTTTTAATCAAAATTTCTACACAATTATGTCCAAAATATCTAAAGAAAAATACCAAAAATATCAGGCTGCGTCTAATTATTTTTCCAGGTACTGTACGTAATCGAGCCATTTTAGGAGGCCTCGTGTACACCATCTGCACCGTATTTTGTGCGAGGAAGGGTGGTCCTGCGTCTGTAGTGCGCTTGCGGTCACTATCTTCGCGTGTCCCGACGTGGCCAGAGTATGTTTTGGAGTGGTGTTTGTTTTGGGTTAGGAAAGCATATAAAACATTGCATTTTAGGTACATTTGTTTTTTATCACTAACCTTCAGGAAAATTTCCTACCATCACAGCCTGAAGTGAGATCATGCTTTATATTGCAGCTGAGTGTGGACTTGGGACCTGATACAGAAATATTTGTAGTCTTGTCTGGTCGCCTTTGGGGCATAGGATGGGCCATAGGCCATAAAGTTCGCCCATCCAATGTTATGGGGCGCGGTGACGCCAGGGGCTCGTGTAGGTTACCTTAGCCATTAGCTGGGCCTTCGGGACTTCTGTCTTTCGAGCCCACTTTGCTTCCTTCCATTTTCATACTCCTACTTGCTCATGCTTGATTCTGAAGTTCCTCTTCTTTCCTGACTTGCTGTTTCCATGCGCGCTATATTGTGTGGGAACACCTTCGTGCGTGGGTTCCCCATTTTTCCATTGGCATATTATGTCCCTTCCTTTTCCTCTCTTAGATGAGCTTAGTACTTATTTAGGAAGGCTTAAATCTTCGTATACTACTACTATACTAGTCTAGTCGGGTCGCCTGGAAAATAATATACCTTTTTGCAATTGCTTTACTATCTTCACTTTGATTTCAACAGTTGAGCCTTATAACAGCAATCATGCATTTGCTTTCAACAAACTGCAAATGAACCTAACCTACACAGTAAAACCACTCAAGTGTGCGCATATCTGCAATTGCTTTCAACAAGGTGATGAAAAAAAATATTAAACATTCAAAAATAATAATTCAACAATCGGCAAAACAATTAAAATATGTACAAATTTGATTTCATTATACATAAGTTGGCGTACTACGTACCTTAACCTAATTGACTAGTATCTATGGACAAATTCAGACAATGTGGAAACCGTAAATAAACGGACTACGGTTACTACGGTATATAGTTGAGCTAAGTTCAGCTTCGCATGACGGGTCCTAATTGGAGACGTTGGTGCGCTCAATGCCCCGAACCAGGTACGAGTTAGCATGGCGACAGTTTTCCTGCACCAGCTTCAGGTAGGGCTTGAACACCGAGAACCAATAATTATTCTCAAGAGGATTAAGAAACGTAGAATCGGGTGATAGGTACTTGAGTTGAAGGTTGGGGTAGCGTGCACTGGCGGATAGTTATCGAGGAAAATAACCGCGTCTCTCTATTCCAGAATTTGTATAAAGCCATTAAAAGTGTCCTATAGTCCCAGATCTATACTGTAGCACAGAACTCAATCGTGTTCTGCAATTGCTGGTATGACTGTCACATTCCTCTCTCGTGGGCCACCTAACCATACGGTTCCGTCTCTCGCCACGCCTTGGTCTGCCGTATGCTCTCTTGGTCCACAAATTAAATCCAGTCTGATCTCGGTACACTTTCAGTTCCTGTAGACCCTGACCCTCCAGATCAATGTTTGATTTACTTATTTTGCAGATTGTTTATTCGTTTTACAGACCGTTGAAAGCAGCTCTTAACTGTATTTGATGTTGGTTCAGATTGTTGAAAGCAATTGCAGATAATATCGAACCGTTTTTTGAAAAGTTTTGAGGGACTGTTAACCAAAATCCAAATTGTTATTTTGCAGCGAACGACTGTTGAAAGGTTTTGTAAGTGTTGAAACCAAAGTAAAAGTAATGCAATCGCAATTGAAAAAAATGGTATATTAATTGGTGGCACATTTCTAAAAAGTGGTTGTAAAAATTTTTGGGGCAGGCTAACAGACTAAGGCAGCATTTGAAAGCCCGCGCCGCAGCAGAACGGGTTTGCCACTTGCCAAACTTACCCATTCAACTCCCCGTCTTAATGCAGAACAAAATAATGATCCGCTCAGCAGGAAAGACTTCTCCACCATCGACTGTTCCAACCCAATAGAACTTACACTTCAGAATCCCTCTACATCTATAAAACTAAATCCAGCCTTAAGACAGTGACTACCACTCTACCTCTCATCACGGTCCACAACTGATTTTTCCCTTCGGCTGTACTAGCTATGATCCTCCGCTCTTGGACTGTAGCCGACTGTACAAGCATCTACGTTAGACCTCTCCAAACTCACACTGGTCATTCACGATTTACACCTTACCCTGGCAACCCCTCTCTGCCCCTAGCTCTTCGAATAACGAAAATAAACAGTTAATTTTGTTTCTTTCTCTTATTTATTCTCTGATGATGGGAGTAGAATTTTCCGAAACGATAGGTTTCTTAGATTAGCGGACATATTATGTATTAGTTGCAATTTACCTTGATTTATTCTTTGTTTTAGTATTGTCTGCAGACCGTAGTTTTGTTTCCTTTGTTCTGGAACTGTGGTTTGTTGACCGTACTCCGGAACGAACCCCACCCTGCGTTCTCCTACGCGACGCTGACAGCGGGAGACTCATTTTAACGTCAGTTTGTTGGCCGTTCCCAGGAATGTTAGTTTACAGAGCATAGAGGAAAATTTCACGAGCTCTCCCCGCCAGGAGCTTTTTGTGGTTTACGGATGAGCGGTGTAGGCGCGTACTGATACTCTTACCTATTTCTGCATCTAGTTTAACCGTCGAGAGAAGCTGTGATCTATACAACTAATTATTTCCTCGTGTGTACTGAATGAAGCTGGTTGCTGTATTTACAGCCTGAGCAGGTCATTGTCTGATTATCACCGGCCATGACTAATCTTCACCGAATTACCATTAGCTGCGGTTTGCTAGGTGTAAACGGCTGGCATGGTACTGGATATTACCTGCTATACGAACTTACCTACAAAGATCTGTATCTACTGCTTTAGTACTCGCGCTTTATTCTTATCGAGATGGGTTTATTCGAGTAACCCATCATCAATAACCTCTGATTTTTCCCCTTTGAAATGTTTTCAAACGGTATGGCAAGCACAAAAATTCGGCTGAAACCAATTTTAAGCCCACAAAAGATATTGATGAGTAGCATCGTTGATGCAGGCAATTTCAAGAAGGAAATGCGTATCGAAATGAATAGGTAATGGCCAGTAAGTAACTTGGGACACGAAGCACAGCTTAATTTTTTATTTAAATTTTTCGTAAGCCATTACTGCTGAGCTAACACATGGTAACCTTACCCTCGCCTAGAATCTACAGTTGGGCCTAATTTGCACGTTTTAGGCCGTATATCTCGGAAACCCGACTTTTTTCGGGTTAGACGAATTGGCACCCTGCCTAACTTCGGGTAGGTTATGGCAGGGCAGGACTGGTTTTTCTAACCACCTCTTTTTTTCAATTTCGGGTAAGTAATATTTTTGTTAGTGGTAACTCGCGGTTAGGGTATCACTCGGAACGAAAATCACTTAGATCTGTGTACATTTTGTATACCTTGCGCCAGGCTTATACGTGAGTGTGCCTAGATGCTCCCCAGATTTCTGTCATAAAATATAGGAATCGCCTAAACATATGAAGTTGTCAAGTGACTATTGACAACTAGTCTTCTTATACTTCGCTTGTTCATTTCTGAAGCCTCGTGCGGTTTCTCTTTTTTTTCATGGGTCAGTCATATAATTAATCCTTTTTTACATTGCGGTGACGCTGGGGAGTCCAGGCGGTCCCCTTCAGAACTTCTAAAATGAAGTTAACTTTTTTCCTTTCAATATATATCTAGCTAACCCGTTACTGCAGACTCAGCTTCTCGTTCCACAGCTATCGACGGTGTTTCCTGGTACCGTAATCCATTTTCACTGACGGAAGCAAAGTTTTGTTTCATTTCTCTGCGAAAGCCTTTTCATAATGAATAAATTAAAGAGTTTCCTATAGATTTAAAACGTGCACAAATTCTGTTTTACCCGCAGTGAAGCATCAGGATAAGTTTTGACGCGCTGATAATTTTTTGCATCAGGCATCGTTCAAAAAGATGGTATACCAAGTGGCTGACGATTTGTGTCACTGACATCATACACATTCGCTTGGCAAAGACAACAGTAATGTTGTAGGAATTGACTTGGGCGGGATTTTGAAATAGCTACTTCCATGGTGGCATATTACTCAGTCGAAGTGATGACTAGTGACAGCTGTTTCACTGGTCGTAATTAGTTTTTATATAAATTGAAACTTTAGAATCTACAGATGTTACTAGTCACTTGTGGACAGCTGCTGGTTAGAATTCGAGGCGGATGAAACTTTGCTGGGGAAAGGAGGTGAAATTAAACATCTATGCTGCCACTACAGACCGCACAGTTCGCGACACAGTATGTTGATCCTGATCTCTCAGTAAATCGTCTGAATGTCTTGCCATGTCATCGAATCTGTAGAGAAATGCACTTTCTTAGTTCCAGATTACTGTAAATTTTAAATCACTGTAGAAACTTCGCTGGTGACACTTGCTTAAGGCAACCGTCTGGAAGCTAAACTGACTTTATCATTTCAGAAATGTTTACTTGTCTTACTATTTTATTAGCAGGGTCGTAACGATACGTTCGGACCGTTAGCTGAGAGAACGCGTTCAAAAAGCTAATGTGAACCGATCTTTAGTCACTTGATTTGAGATTCAACATTTTAACTCTCGCACAATAGCGCCTGGAACTCAAAACGATGGCGGAAATTAAAAATTCAAACTGCTTCTACGAAAATTGTATTTTCAAAGTCAACATTGAAAACATTTAACATTAGTTGTTTATTTTTATTAGTACTATTAACAGCTCCTGACTCATTGAGCCATGCTTAATTACTGCTATTCAATAATCATTGAGTGTAAAATGCGATTTGGATACAATAAATAACAGGGACAAGTTTGGCAGAGTAGACGTAACTTAACAATCGTTAAAGGTTTTAAAATGTAAGACAAATTATGAAAATCTGTAGCTGAGAAGTGCACGTGGAAAAATAGCAACAACACAAACTAATCAGAGTTCAACTTCAAGAACGAAGATGCAGCTACAGTACTAATGAAAAGTAATTAACATTATGGAGCGACAATCTGGTGTTGCGAAAGATAATAAGGAATAAATTCTCTACATGGAAGAACTAGAGAAATTGTTTAAAATCACAGAATGTACACGAGCATAAAATTTAACAAGTGTATGAAGTAAACTTCTTACGAACTATCGGTCAGACGTAGTCCTAAGGAAAAATATCTTAAGTATTTCGAATAACAGACGGAAAACAAGGCTACACTCAGTGCAGCGTGTGTTCCACTATGCAGTAGTTAGAAGTTGTCTAACGTTCGCGCATCTCTAAATTTTTCAGGAAGAAAAGCTGTACTGTGACTAGTTTAACATCTAGGAGTATATAACGCATAGTGACGCCCTGAAACTGTTCTAGTTACACGATAGTTGCAGGCAATTATAAGCATGTCCAATATACCGTAACCAGTGGGAGTTGGCTCCACTAGTCTTCAACTATGGATTTAGTCATGTACTAATGACTGCAGGCAAGCGCATACCACAAATAACATTATAATTAGTTTTGGAAGTAGGCCTCCGTCGTTTGCTTTGAGGTCGAGAATTGCTCTCCCTCGGCTGGAACTCTTGGGCTGTTGGTCGGAGTTGCGACCCCGCTGTGGGTATAAATATCCGGGCTTCTGGGGATAATTTGGGCCCGATGGAAGACTGCTGCATCGGTCTGGGTTTTAAATCACGTGCTAGTTGAGGTGAATCCTGAGGAGGGTCTTGGTCCTCTTGAGTGGGTGGGAAATGTGCCCCAGTAGAGGTGATCAGCGGAGGATATTGAAAATTTGGATCCCGCTTCGACGGGGCTTGATCCCCATTTTCAGCGGAACCTGTGGATGAGGCTCTCAACGGGGGCCATGGAGAATTTGGCACTCTGTTCGATGAAGCCCTGTCCCTATTTTCGGTGGGGCCCGTGGCCGGGGTCCTCAACAAAGAATTTAGAGAACTTGGATCCGGCCTCGACGTAAGTCGGTCCTCGCTTGCGGCGGGACCTGTGGATGGGGTTCACAGCGGCGTGCGCAAATACTTGAGATTTTCTATGATGTGATCCATGATAAACAAGTCAACTGATTACCGTTTGATTACTATGAGTGTTGGGGCGACTTCTGGCAGTAATTCCTGTTCTTTATATCTTTTTTACGACGCTCTTTTCCTTATCAGGTGTTTTTGTTTAGAATTTTCTAGATGTCACTCGTTGTCAATCACAATCTGCACGAGAAAAAAATCAGCATTATTAGCATGGAAGCTCACCAAGCGTTTTTAAACTTCTGAAAATATTAGATATGTAAAATTAAAGCCATCTGGTTATTGTGAAACATTGGCGAATGCTTCAAATAAGAGTGCAGCCTAATGAATATTACAGGCTGTGTGTGGCACACACAGTACAGAATCTTAATAACGCAGATTTTACGCAACGTAACATTTAACTTTCGGAGCTCAACATAAAAGCACATTTAACAGTTGCCCGGTGGTCTATCAATAAATACAGTAGCTCTTGGCTGACGCAAGAGTACCACTTTTTATCGTGACAATTATCGACAAGAACAGACTCCGTTACTCAATTGTTTGTAAATTCAAGTCTTTTTTTGTGGTGGTGGTGTCGTTCCCTCTGACGTCCACCGGCAGTGAACAAATCATTACAGTGAATGACGTGGAGTATAAAATTTGAGAAATGGGTTTTATAAATTAGATACTAGTAGAGTTTAAAAGACGCTGTGATTCCCTAATTAAAAAAAAAAAACATAACAAAACTGCGGTCCTCGTGGTATGAACAAATGTTATGGAAAGCGAGTCTATGCAATATTAACTTTAACATTGGTAGCAACTTCGACCACTAGGCTCGTTTAGATTTTTGAGGTTAAAATTATAGACAAAATTATATATTTTTTTCGAATTCTTTGGGTTCGTAACTTTCAAAGAAAAATATATATATATATTCTGCTGGAAAAGCTGCCAATTTTCTTCTCTCTTACAGAGAGCATTTCCGCACTGAACCCGTAAGTTATGGAATAAGTGGAAATTTAGTCCATCTTGATGTTTATCAGAGCGAATTCTTGGTACAATAGATAGGAAAATTATTTCAGATAAAACTAACATATTCATATGAGAACAACCGAGCTCGGAATGGATAGGAAGAGGTTGCAAAGTGTTCGTTGATAGTAGAATAAATTGAAAATACCAAGTACCGTAGGCAGGGTAAGCATCACTTTTAAATGGAGCCCTTAATAATGAATTTTTAGTCATGAATAACTGATCATTTAAATAACTAGAGCACTCTGACAGCGCATACCTTCATCAGACAAGGTAACGGTAACGAAAAATTCAAATAGGCTGTGAAACTAGAATTTCCTTTGCATCAACACCCAAATTTAATAGCTTGTGCCTTTCGACAGTAACAGTTTCTGTAATTTTTCCTTTAGTTGTGCTGCTTAAAAACATACGGACAAACATTAGCTAAACAGACAGACCTATACGTACCGATCATCACCAAAATCTAGTCTTTGTCTTTCAACATTTCTAGCAATAACTGTGAATTCCATGAAGATCTGTTCATGACTTTCTTATTCTGCTTACAAGCATAAAATCAAACAGAGACGAACAAACAATCAGATCACCTAAAAAATTGGTCATTTACTCTTTGTGATATACCTAACAACTTACTCATAATTCGTGAAAATCTGTCCATAACTTTTTGAGTTGTAGCGCTAAGAAACAATGAACAAACGAACGAACAACCGGTTGAACGGATCGTCACTATAGGTTAATCCTCCGTTACTGCTAATATGCCTAACAATCCCTGTACTTGGTATATTTTGCAATGATCTGATATAAGCTGGTATTTTGGTCGGTACTGGAGCAAATCAACGGTATGCAGCAGGTAGGATCGTTCTTTTCTTTTTAACAATCAGAGACTTTGCAGGTTCTTTTGAAAGTGGGGCGATGGGCCGATAATTTGTAATTAATCTTACAATACATACAAAATTAGCAAATCTGAATGCCTATAGTCACAAGCCGATATAATATTCCACACAAGGCTCCTGGTCACTGTCGATGTAATGCCTCGGATACTTCCACAACACAACTTACCTATAGCGCTAGATACCCTGCTATAGCTGAAGATGCTGCTATAACTGAAGAAGCACGAGATGGAATGACTTGTATGTGAAGAACGGTCGCATTTATACCCAGTGAGCCTAACCGCACAGGGTTATCTAAAGATAAAGGGCGGGCATCGACTTTTTTTTTTTTTAGCTCCGGCGCAGACCGACTTGGGTGTTAACAGATATAAATTTGTTGCGGTTCACATAAAAAATAATGGAAAGTGACGTTAAGTCTAACAAATAGTCGCGAGTTTTCGGAGATGGGCGCCAAAACAAAGAGAAGGTCACGGGGAGAAACAATTAAGTGAACTAAGTACCAGAAGACAACTATGCTGAACATTCTATAGGGGTGAACATGGATTTCTATAGGTTTTACACATACTTGGAAAAAGACGTGTAGAGAGAATCTAGGGCCACGTTACACGACATACAAATTACAAAGTTTTCATCAATCTTGGATGATTTTATTCAAACTATGTATCTATGCCTAACTGTCGGCTCGGTAGTCATGGTTTGAGAAAAACTAAGTTAAACTGTATCTCGTTTCCCATCTTTCTAACCCATGACAATGAATTGTAGAATTTGGAACATGTTAATTTAAAAAATTATCTACAGTAGTGACGCTAATAGTCATAGCCTTTCATGAATTTTAATATATTTTTAAGCTCTACTGTTATAGCTTTTCATAGTCTTAAATAGATTTTCAAGAGGTGAACCCAAAATAATGGTCATTTCTAGCACCTTTAGAGAGAGTAGTTTATATTTTGAAGCTACAGTATATCATCGATGAGGCGCAGCAAATAGTGAGGGACTTGATAGATAATGTATCGCTTTAAAGTTTAGAGTTTTCCTAAGTATTGAGTAAATTTTTTGCAAATAGACATCAAGATAATGTAGTTATTTACAGCAGGCATCGCGCAACAAAGAAGGATATAGTGAACGCTAATTTATTTTAATCCCAGCAAATTCTTTTACACTAGAACGTTCATACTGATTACCCAGATAATTAAAATTTGGGGCCGAAATGGCATATCTGCCCTCCAGATTCGAAAATTTTATATTTTTTTTATAGATATGCAAGCACTTAAACATAATTGTTTTATTATAGCCAAATTTCGTATTTATGTAAATTCATCTAGGTATGGAGCTAATCGAGTTTACTACTTTATTTTTACAAACTGATGTAATGGAATTACAGATTACACAGCATAACTAGAGCACTCTGAGAGCGCATACCTCCGCCAAGTGAGCCAACGATAGCAAAAATTCAAATTGGCTCTGAAACCATAATTTTCTTTGCATAAACCCCTAAGTCTAATCATTTGTGCCTTTTTATATCAATAACAGCTTGTTCATTTTTTTTTTTAAATCAGTTCATAACTTTTTAATTAATACTGTTAACAAACGTTATGATAAATATGAGTTAAACATACAAAGGAACCAACCGATCTACACCAAAATTTGATCATTAATGTCTTTTACCATTACTAACAACTCCTATAAATTTCATAAAGATCCATTCATTTTTATTTGAGTTATTGGGCTAACAAGCATGAAATTAAAAACAGTCACGAACGAACAAACGGACCATTACCAAAATTTGGTCATTTACTCTTTGTTATATACTAACGACTCATGTTGATTTCATCAAAATCCATCCATAACTTTTTGAGTTAGGACATCGAGAAAAATGACGCAGACAAACAAACAAACGGATGGATATATCTTCACCAAAAGTTAATCATCTGTTTCTCCTAACATAGCTAACAATCCCTGTAAATTTCATTCCAATCGATTCATAACTTTTTGAGTTATCTTGGTGAAAGACAGACAAGTAGTCAGACAGACAAACACGACGAAAACATAACCTCCTTGGCGGAGGTAATAATGAAAGGATCTTTAAGAAATTTATAGGAGTTGTTAGTAAAAGTAAAAGACATAAATGATCAAATTTTGGTGCAGATTGGTTGGTTCCTTTGTATGTTTAAGTCATATTTGTCATAACGTTTGTTAACAGTATAACTGAAAAAGTTATGAACTGATCTTCAAAAATGAACAAGCTGTTATTAATATCCAAAGGCATAAATGATAGGATTTTGGGGCGTATGCAAAGAAAATTATGGTTTCAGAGCTTGCGGGAATACCAAATGTTCCGTTTCGCGTATAAATACAGCCGAGGGGAAACCAAAAGATTCACTAAAATGTTAGCCGTCCCGCGTGCAGACATGGCCAAGAATGCCAGGAGAGTTCTGGACATCCATTCGTACGCGGCGCCAGTTAGGGTTAAGTAAACTGGAGAGTTTTGTGTCTTTGGAACGGTCACAGCAGTGCATTTAACCGCTGAGTCGTGGGAACGGCGTCATTTGACCGTTGTGGGAACCCGCTGTAAGGTTTGGTGCCCATTACAGCAAAAGCTACACGTCCGTCATACGAACCGTCTATCCCATAATACGCCATCCAAGGCATGGCTTTATATCCTGTCTTCGCGTCGATTCTCGCATCATTAGAAAAGCTCTCCAAGCCCCGTTCACACATATCTTGTGTGACTGGTTGACCCTACCTTTGTCTTTGTACAACCGCACGTAATTCCGGTAAGCACCTCAGGTACGAATATTCCCTATTATGTACGTGTTCAGAGCAAGGAGCGTATCAGGTACCTGACTTACCATATCGGCTAGTTACATCCGGTTCCGCTGCCTAAATAAATGAGGAACAATCGTTGTGCGGTTGTTAGGTTTATGTAACTCATATGAAGAAACCTGACCGTCTGGGACCTGAAAATTTCCTCTTTAGATACAAAAAAAAGATGGCTTCTGATGATAAAGCAATCTTCCTACTGTCTTATTGGCTTTGAAAATGAATTTAGAAAAAAGGAAATTAACAAACTGTAAGTTCGACTTTGTATATAGAAAAACAATGCAATTCAAATAACAGAAATTTTGACGGAGATAAAGAAAGGTTCCCATATACGTTCCGCGTATCAACACAGCTGGTCTTCATTAAATGTTAAGGCGAGATCTGAATGAAAAAACACGTAAACTGAAAGTATTAAGCCGCGTCTACACGACGATCTTTTTCGTCGAAGTTTGTGATCGCGGAGAGATTTTGATCGCCAAACACAGGCGGAGAGCCTTCGAAGTCCGTGATCTTTGATCGCCGACAGTGCTGGAAATCACGATCAAAAATCACGATCACAAAAAGATTGCAAACTATATTACGCTCTGTAAATAGATGCATCTATTTTGCATATATTATATAGTAATTAAATCATAATTTTCTATTGAAATGTGTCCGCTTAGCGAATTTTATTTATGTTTGATTCGAACTTCTGTACTGCGGGAAGCATTTGGCAACTATGCGTTGTCAATTAGTAATAACTGTAGCATATTCCTCAAATTACGTCTGTACTTTTTTCATTAGTTAAAGCTACAGTGGAGCAAGAGTTCCGTTTTAATGGAATAAACGGATGTACACAGTGTGAATTGCAGTAGAAATTGAATAAATTTATCAATAAAAAATGAGAAATTATTGTTCTATCTTGTGCATTTCTGCATTTGAGGGGATGCCAGTGAATGAATTTTTAGCTATACTTTTTGCCAGTATACATACTTCAGCCCGCCAATCAGCATCTACAACTACAATAAATATCTGACGGTTAATGTGAGGGTGGAATATCGATCAATAGTAATGGTATGCTGAATTTGCGTTTAGTGACCTTGAGTTGATCGTGGCTTCTGTTTTTGATGCCGTTGGGACAAGTAGGCGAATGTGTTTGTGATTTTGATCGTCGATTCTTGTGTTTGTGATCGCTGAAAAGATCGTCGTGTAGACGCGGCTTAAGCGGGCACATTTCAATAGAAAATTATGCTTTAATTACTAAATAAAATTTGTAAAATAGATATATCTATTTACAGAACGTAATATAGTTTGCAAACTTTTTGTGATCGCGATTTTTGATCGTGATTTCCAGCACTGTCGGCGATCAAAGAGCACGGACTTTGAAGGCTGTAAGCGTGTGTTTGGCGATCAAAATCTCTCCGCGATCACAAACTTCGACGAAAAAGATCGTCGTGTAGACGCGGCTTTAGTGCCAATGTACGATGGACAAGCTACTTTTTGACCATACATCAGTATTATACTGAAACGCTGAAGAAAGTAAGGTCTATATAGTGTAAAATATGGCTGCATGGAAAATTGGTGCTACTATTAAACTGCTAATGGACAAAAATGCGCAGTCATACAGGGTAAATAGCAAATAGAAACTATGAAAGAATATTAGGATATTCTCATAAGCACCATCGATCATTAACTTGCATAATATGTTCTGCCATTCGTTCGCTCGTTTATGCAATCATTTATTCGTACGTCCACGCAACTACATGTCGCACTTGCATTATTACTTAGAGGAAACTAGATTATCAATATCATATCCATGCTGCTACTTCTTGCAGGTCACAAGTGTTTTGTCTTACTTTTTTCACACTTCCATAGAGACAATCGAATCCCATTAGTTCTAACTTGCAAGGGCTTACCCTCTCGAGCGTTCACTTTATACATTAAACCGAGTTTCAGGCTCTAATAAAAAAGCCACTAATCTAAAATATCATCGATTAGTGTGACGAATTCGAGCCCATTAGGATTGTCATGTCCGGAACTTCAAAGAGACAAGTTAGATCCTCCCTGCTGGATCGAATTTCTGGCATCAGCCCGTGACTGATTACCCCCGAGACGTCTTGAACCTCAATCTTGCTTCGTAGAATGGAGTTTCCAGCCATCTCAAGTGTATTTGGGTTGCTGTTAACACCTGCAAGGCTGCAACACAATTCGGAGCACCAGAGCCACCGCTCTGGTCTGAAGTCCCGGACAAGTCACGCCTTGAAGTGTTGATTTCACAGGCTAATTGAACGCACCACACTCCTGCCATGATACTACTAGAGCACTCTGAGAGCGCATACCTCCGCCAAGTAAGGCAACAGTAACGAAAAAATAAAATTGACTCTGAAACCATGATTTCTTCTGTGTCAACTCCAAAATCTAATCATTTGTGCCTTTTAACAGTATTAACAGCTTGTGCAATTTATTTTAAGATCCTTTCATAACTGCTTGAGTTATGCTGCTGACAAACATTATGACAAACATAAGTCAACCATACAAACGAACCAACCGATCTCCTCCAAAATTTAACCAATTTTGCCTTTTCACATTACTAACATATCCTGCAAATTTCATAAAGATCCATTGAAAACTTTCTGAGTTACTGTGTAACAAACATTATGACAAACATAACTCAAACATAGAAACGAATCAACCGATCTTCTCCAAAATTTAACCAATTTTGCCTTTTCACATTATAAACAACTTCTGTAAATTTCATAAAGATTCATTCAAAAATTTTTGAGTCATTGCGTAACAAAAATTATGACAAACAAAAACTTAGACATAGAAACAAATCAGCCGATCTGCTACGTAAAACATAAATATAAAATCAAACACAGCAACAAACATACGAACGAACAAGCAGATCACCACAAAAATTTGGTCGGTCACTCGAGATCTTTGTGATATACCTTACAACTCATGTAAATTTAAAAAAATCCATCCATAACTTTTTTAGCTATGGCATTGAGAAAAATGAGGCAGACAAACAATAAACAAACAAACAAACAAACAAACAAACAAACAAACAAACAAACAAACAAACAAACAAACAAACAAACGGATAGAGGGATCTTCGCCAAAAGTTAATCATCTGCCCCTCCTAACATACTTAACAATCCCTCTAAATTTCGTAAAAATTCGTCAATTACTTTTTTAGATATTTTGGTGATTGTAGTCTGTTTCCGGATTTCTGAAACAGGTAGATGAAACCCAGTACACTCTATAAAAGTGCGGTACGCCCTGCAATCGTTGCTCTTTGGTCCTGGACTCTCTCGTATAAAGGCGTCTTTTTGTGGCCACGCTCCTGATCAGAATCACCATGATCATGATCATCGTGATCACTGAAAAGCACAAGAACGGCCAACGATTTTGTAAACAAACCCAGAGACGCCATGCCAATTTTTGAAATTATATTTTTATCAAATTTTTACGGGAAATGGTAGGGAATGGATTTCTTATGAGCCTTTATTTATTTTTAAGTCAGTGAATAACTGAAATAGCAGTATTTGAAGCATTTTGAACATAAACAGGCATAAAACTTACGAAACTACAATTTTGGGAGTCAACATTACAAAAAATCATAATAACATAATTCATTTTATCCCTATAAATAAGAAAACATCACGAACTCGTGTTTCAAATTTTAAATTTTTACAAGTCCAACGGCTGGAATCACTCTTTGATCACGCATGAATAGCCTGCGGAGGAAATCACGCTGCGATCAATTCTCACCACTGATCACGGTCGATTGCTATCAGAATCACGTCAAAATGCGGTCACTAAAACGCACGAATCATGCGCGATCAGTGGGAATCATCCCCGCGGTGGTCACAAAAAGACGCCTTATATGTTGTGGCTGCACGTATAACTCCTGGCTGGGTTCACAAAGCGCAGTGTAACTTGCAGTCGCACACGGCATTTAGAAGGTGAGCAGGAGCAGTCCACGTCTTAGTTAGCTAGGTTCACACGTTTCTTTATTTTTCATGGTGTTTCTCGTTTTATTGCTTAGGCCTATATCCTCATGATGTTTATGCAATACAAATAAAGTGGATTTATATAAGAAGTGGAATTCTAATGGAA
This sequence comes from Parhyale hawaiensis, assembly GCA_001587735.2. NCBI lineage: Eukaryota > Metazoa > Arthropoda > Malacostraca > Amphipoda > Hyalidae > Parhyale > Parhyale hawaiensis. Next base: position 5,448,703 of record LQNS02020117.1, on the reverse strand, counting down.
GTGATTATGATAGTCTTCTTCATATACTAAGAAGCGTTTCTCTATCTTGTTGTAGGGAGAAGTCCGCCAGGGACGCCATAAGCCGCTCCGGTCTGTACCTGTTTACCACACGAACCGACCACAGCCATTATTACCTTCGCCAAGGAGGTTATGTTTTCGTCGTGTTTGTCTCTCTGTCTGTCAACCAAGATAACTCAAAAAGTTATGAACCGATTAGGATGAAATCTACAGATATTGTTAGGTATGTTAGGAGGAACGAATGATTAACTTTTGGTGACTATATGTCCATCCGTTTGTTTGTTTGTCTGTGTCATTTTTCTCGATGTCATAACTCAAAAAGTTACGGATGGATTTTGATGAAATTAACATGAGTCATTAGGTATATAACAAAGCGTAAATGACCAAATTTTGGTCATGGCCCGTTTGTTCGTCCGTTCGTTTGTGACTGTTTTTAATTCTATGCTTGTTAGCCCAGTAACTCAAAAAATAAAGAATGGATCTGTATGAAATTTATAGGAGTAGTTAGTAATAATGAAAGACATAAATGATCAAATTTTGGTGCAGATCGGTTGGTTCCTTTGTATGTTTAACTCATATTTGTCATAACGTTTGTTAACAGTATAACTCAAAAAGTTATGAACTGATCTTCAAAAAAAAAAAAGAAATGAACTAGCTGTTATTACTATAAAAAGGCACAAATGATTATATTTTGGGGTTTATGCAATGAAAATTATGGTTTCAGAGCCAATTTGAATTTTTGCTACCGTTGCCTCACTTGGCGGAGGTATGCGCTCTCAGAGGCCTCTAGTTAGGGGTATGTTTCTCTCAACAACAGTACAGTGTGTTAATAATGAAGTTAAAAAGTTCATACAAGCCGGTTATCGTACGTCCAGGTTGAATTAGAGAAACTTTTACTACTTAATTTCACACTACTTAGACTTGAACTGAATACTCTAGTACTTATTTCATCCTACATTTGACAATGTACAGAGGAAAATTTATAAAAACATGAGATACACCTTAAACGGAGACCTTCAATACCATTATTGTAATTTATTGGCTATGTGATGTAAAGTAGAAATCCTTAGATAGATTAGATTAGATTGGCGGCAGTAGACGAACCAAAAGGCCCATTCCCAAAAAGAGACCGGGACTTACACCCCGGTCGTCTATGAGCTATTGCCATTATGTTAGTAGAATGTAGAGGAATGAAGAAACGAGAAGAGAAAAAATGGAAGACGAAAGTGAAAAAGGAAATGAGAAAAAATAGAAAAAAAAGGGGAGAAGAGTCGACGCCAAAGCGATGGTCATTAATGCCCGCAAGCATGATCGATGGCCGCTGATATGCGGAGCTTAAATATAGAGATGGAGCGGAAGT